>JBCAUI010416952.1:0-14233 GCA_038406195.1 Haplosyllis anthogorgicola | reverse complement strand
AAGTTAATCGAGCTACAAAAGTAATTTAAACGTTTTCCATATAAGGTTTAAAATACCGATATCTAACTTTTCATACCAGTTACCGAAAATTGCTCCTAAAAACCTAGTTCTACCGGTATTTCGAATATCTGTTCCAGCTCTACCATTATTCTCAAATTGGCATATTTGTATTTTCCTTTGATCCTTGCTCTTGGACATGCATTTGTGTTACAGGCCTCATATTTGGCTGTCTTATGCATCTATGTACCCTCTTTACTTCTGATAAAAATTACACTGATACCACCCATATGTTCAGTTTGGCAGCCATATTGATCTTTTTCGTAGATCACATATTGCAGATTGTCTTAGGTTTTTGATAATGTCAAATGAGCTCAGGTCCATCTGGACCTTTTTTTTTATTGATGTATACTGGGGTACTTTTGTAGTCTATTTTTTCAGTCAGGTAAGATCATTTAACAATCGTCGTTAGGGCACCTTCATCATCAATTCGCGCACAAATTGAAGAAGTTCCTTGGCCAAAAGTTAAATAACTCGTCATTGCCATCATCCCGCATTGCTCTTAATTAAGCAAAAAAGAATTGAAACCTGATATTTAATCAGATTTAATCGTGGAAACCTGTAGATATCCGGAAGAAAATCCGAAAATTGCTTTAGAGTTATACGCTTTATTTCTGTCAGCAGACATTTCAGTTCGGTGCGCGACATTGGAAGCAACGGTCATGTTGTCCGAAAATAAAACGCGATAAAAATAAATGTAAAAGCAAAAAAAAAAAAAAAAAAAAAAAAAAATTCCAGATACAAACGTTACAGACACGATTCAATCGTTGGATCCGATTTCGCTGATTTTGACATGAGGTTTTTTGTTATTTTACAACGGGTTGTCTATGGGACAATGTCGTAGTTACGTGGCGTGACGACGTGAGATATGTTTACGTGACAAAGGAATTTTTCATTTTGTCTTGCACAAGTTCGTTCTAATTTAATCTCAATTGTCACATTTCACGCAGAGGACAATCATTTGCTCATTTAATTAAATATCTTGATATTTAGTTCATTTGATATTTGGGCCATTTGATATTGAGATCAATTGGATTGATCAAATTTTGCGGACTCGTTCGTCTGTTGTGCTATTGGCTCGTGTATTTAGCTTGTTTCATAAGCTTTAACACACACCCCTGAGCGTGTGTTAAACTCGTCCATTTTAATCATCTTTAACGCACATGAAATTTCAAGAAATGGGTACCGTGGCACACACCTCTTAATGCACATTACTCATTAAGAGACTAACGCGTTAGACCTGCGTTAGACGCTTGCGCACACTCCTTAATAACGGGTTGGACTAGCGACATCTTCCTTCTTTCATTGAAAGAACGTCTAGCACCTACTGCCATCTTCCAGTCGGTTGAACGGATGATTGTTAGGATAATATTTTGTTCGAGGCATTGATGACACTGACATTTTGTCTGGTTGCTGGCATCATTGGAAGCAGTATTAAGCCTATTTTTCAACATGGTGGACCGCTAGGTGGCTGACCCAGTAGGGGCAGGCGAACAAGTTAAGGGGTGTGCGTTAAAGTTGATAAAAAAAACCGGGCTGTTAAACTGACACTGCTAAAATTTTTCTGGGATTACGGCATTTGAGGATGATAATACTAATTTAGTGTCTTGTGTAGGAAATCAATTGTTTCGAACTGCACGAAGAATTTATAGATGGGACGATGCGTACTTCATAGTAACCCTTTAGTGTAGCATAGTAAAACCTAAGCAACGTGCAGATTTATGTCGTAGCATATTGTGAAAAGACTCATAGGTTCATGTGTTTATGGGTTCATATCAGATGAAAGGTGATTAAATTGGATTCTATCATGTCATATCCTCATCCCGTGAAATGTGATAAATTGCGCTCAGTTCACATCATTAGCGCGGGCAACAAAGTGTAATGGGAACAACTGTAAAAGACCAGTAATTCTTTTTTTCTTGTTCTTTTTTTGCGTTCTTGTTGGCCGAAAGGCCGAAAATCATTCAATTCGTACAATTTATTTTGTTTAATTTTTGTTGCACCAGGATCCATTTGTGGTGCCACTGATTACTATTTTTTGAGACTTAGTGTGACCTTCCCCATGCGTTTTAAAGCCCGGGTGGATCTCTTGCCTGCACTCTTTCTTGCTTACGTGCGGTGATCCCAAAAGTTACATCTGGTGCTACACCAGCCTTTTCAACCAACAGGGGTGTACACTGTACAAGTGTGCATACAGCAGGCCTCCAGCCTCACCTTTCACATACTTTTTCAAGCATTGGTGAAGAGGCACCGAGCAGAACTCGATCCCACGAGCTTCCAAACCAGAGACGTGTGCTCCAATAATTCTTATCTGAAGACCAGTTTGTAAAATCTCGTTTAGTCGATCTGACAATACAAAAACAAGACACCAAGGAAAACTCTGTTTAACGGCAATTAATGTAATATGACTTGTACTTAAAGAAGCTGTCATGTACAACTATTTTTACGCAAATTACAGCAGGTACGTAAGGTTGGTAACGATGATAGCACATACTTTGTAACAAAGGCTTGCCATGTTTCTGGTAACGAGTGGTTTACATCTAGTGTAGCTCGATTTATCCCAGGTGAGATCGGATTTTGAAATGGAAATTAACAGGATTATGTCCTGTGTTTTTTATGAATCAACTATGGCAATATATAAGTATGGTAATATATAATTTGGAAGAGGAGGAGGAAGGGACAAAGGATTTATCTTTGCCGTTTCGGAGAAACTTTGTTGTAACAAAGAGATTCTAATATAAGAATCGCATTGTTCCGTGTTCACAAGTAGTGGAGTCCTTTATCTGATTGTGATAAGGTTGCCACACCAACGGCCAAACATCTTCTGTTCATTTTGTTGAGACGAATGCCTGCAAGCATTTCTGCTTATTGGATTGACGGAATAGTTCTGTTGATTTCTCTTTTTTCAGTAATGGCTATTTCTAGCCATTTTAGATATAAATTGTTTCTCAGTGTATTTTGGTTTTGAACTCAGAATATTTTTTGTCGGAGCATTAGGCTTTGACATTCATGATAGGCTCCTCGTTCTCGTCATTTTATTTTCTTAAATGAACTTTACTGCGAATAGGAGTTTAACTAACAATGTATTTTCTGTAATGCCTTTTATTTGGGCTAACTTTGATGCTGCTTTACTACATTGAAATATCAAAAATATCACAAGTAAATATCTGGGGCAAAATTATAATGCATTTTAATGTGTTATCCTAACTACAAATGCATTTTCTGAATACATTTCTGATTTGCTTTTAGGCTAAATTTGATGCCGTTTCGTTTTATTCCATTGCAAATCAAAGGTAACTAAACATTTAAAATATCACAAATAAATGCCAAGGCAAAATTTGTAATGTATTTTAATCTTTCATCCCTAAAAGGGTTTGATTAAAACATCACTATGTAAACATCAGATAACAATTCAATTGTTGTCATTGATGTGACAAGTCTGATATGACTGAATGGGGATTCCACATATACAATGCAACCCACATTACATTGGTGTGACAACCCTAATATCACTGAATGGGGATTCCACATATACAATGCAACCCACAAAACTTCAAGGTGAACATCTACAGATAATATGATGTGTCCCAGTGATAATTATGTTCAACAAGATTAACCAGGCAAAATAAGAATGAAAATATTAAATCCATGTTATCTTTGCAGCACCCATTGATTATGAACAAATTATTTTATTGTAGCAATATTGCTCGTCTAGAATTCGTCTTCGGGAAATAAATAAAAAGAAACAAAAAAGAAGAAATTGCACCAAATTGTACAATTTCTTGCTCAGCTGTGGATATTTTGTTAACACTGGAATCGTAACTCGGATATTGACTTTCATTTGACAACATCTATCCCAGTGAACAAGTTTTAGATAGACTTTCGGTCCAGAGGGGGATAGATTCTACGCACGATAAATTGTTAACTGGTATGGAGACCACCAAAATGTTGCCAGATACAGCTGTGTACGTGTAAATCAGTTTGTCCAGCCTGGCGCAGAGACGGCTGAAAGGAATCTGCCTTTTTGCGATACACGATATGTAAAAATATCACTTAAAGTAGATTATCGCACTGCTAAAGTTAACCTGCACAAAACTGGCCCTTAGTCCTAAAAGATAGACACTCACATCCTGAGCAGAGAGGTCAATCTGTGTCCACCCACAATCCAAAATGGGGAAGGGACAACTTTTGTCTGTTTGCTCGGCAACATTTTCGCTACAAGAAACTGGAATTTGCCTTGGATTAGACTAATTTTTGTGAAAGTTTAGGTACCGTGTTTGCCCAAAACATGGCACATGACCTATTTTTCAGCTTATGGACGAATTTTTTACACTTGCAATTTTGGTGCGTTTTACCACTGATGTTTTGGTGCGTTTTACCACTGATGTGTTGGCAGACTCCCTGCCCTGCTTCCCACTTCAATAGTTATACACAGCTTGGCAGTTAGTAAATCATCAGCGAGACACTAATTTTACTGGTGAATGTGATACGCTACCACGCGACAAGTTAGCGAGACCATAAATGTGCCTCGTTAGAAATTGGTCTCTCAGATTTTTAATTGGGGTGCATGTAAGAGTATGTAGATCGCACATTCGCCATGTTTGAACATTTGCAGTGTAACCATTACACTGACGCAGGACATCCTGGTTCGACTCTAAAGCTGATTACAAAAGAATCAGATAGAAAAACAAGACAATGCACGTAGTTATCTAATTTTATAATCATTTAATACAAACTTGCGACAGTGAACTTTTGTCTAAAAGGCTAAAGATGCTACTTTAACCTGGTTACTCGGCGCATGTGGTAATAAGTCATCTATTTGAGAGCTAAAATTGCCTGCAGTACAGGCTTACCGGGCTTAACGGAGGAAATATCGCAAGTTAATATCCGCATAATGTCTACGACTCGTTTATGTGTAAGGTAGCTTTAACTTTTAAGTTATTAAAAATGCGTCGGATTACCTTATTTCTGTACAAATATTACATTTGGAACTGTTTGCGGCTTAGTTCGAATATTTTGATCGGTTAATTTTTTTTTAAAACTTAACTGTTTGGATTACATTTTCCCGCCGCACCTTGAAATCGGAAATTCAAAAAATATAATCATTTGAGGGTGAAACATGTTGCACACACCAATATTTTGCTGTCGTGCCGTGTTCTATCACAAGATGATCAGGAAAAACTTCAAAAAAAATTTTTTTGTGTGTGTGTGTGTGTTTTTGTTTTGTTGGGTTTTTTTCTGTAGTTTGACTTTTCCCGATCGTCGCACTTTCAGAATCCTGTTAGTACAGTGTAATCCAAATGTTTTAGGAAAAAGGCCTTATTACGTTGAATTATTGTCAGTACAAATGAATCAAGTACTAATGACGTGTACATCTAGAACTTGTTGTGGTATTAAGAACTAATCTTCGAGAATGTGCGTTTTATCACCATGGACAAAAACAACAATTGGTAAAAATAGCAATTTTAAAGCCGACAAATAGGTGGTAACCTTGGGAGTGTTCCAAAACAACCAGATAACCAGATTACCCTTGTACTAACGTCAAGACACACTTGTTTTGCAGCCCAAGTCAATTTAACTCCTATTCTCCGTCCACGTTACATTTTTTTTTGTAATCTAAAATGTAAACTAAAATAAAACATATTGGAATAAATAAACAAAACCATTAAAAATCTTTAAGTGAAAAGAGGTCTCAATTTTACGGTTACGATGATTTAGACAACAAATTTTCCAGAAAAATGTCAACGAGAAATGTCAAAGAAGATACGTCTTTCAAATGCACTGTGATACCAATCGAGCAGATAGACAGGCTGGCAAGAGAAGAATTTGACAACTGTACGCCGCGTTATCTATTAATACTGGACCATATTTCTCAAATGACACGCGTAACTTTTCTGAATAGTTGTGTAGCAGATCTCAATGTTTTTGTTTTCCGGCTGATAAGTGAGATAAGTTGCAGAAAAGGATTTGAAGCACAGGGTGGATAACTATTTTGAGTACTGTGGATTTCATGCTGAGATATTTTGATATCTGCATACATCTTAAAAATATATACCACCATACAAATAATAAAATATCAAAACCAATGCTCTACCATAATGAAAATTTTGTGTGATGGAAAAAGGCAATGTACAATCTTGGCATATTGTTGCTTATTGTCACTTATCGTCGGGCGGAGAACAGAAAATTTGAGATCTGCTACACAACTAATAAGGCATGAAAGAAAATATTAGATCAGAAAGAAGGAAGTGGAAAAAGGTTGAATTACACGAAAATAATTGTCTCTATTTTTTTCAGGAAGCGACTCCAGGGACATCTAGTGGTTTACGTGATACACAAACTAAGAAAGATAAAAAACCTTTGAGGCCTTCTGGTAAGTAAAATATTTTTCTTAAATGTAGCATGTATTGCACTGGTTACTAACAAAGACGTTCAAAGAAACGATTCTCACAACCAGAAATGAAACTATAAAAATCTATTGAGGAAAATCACTGTTTTCGTACCCAAATGAAGTGGTAATTAGGACTGGGACATCGGAGGAAAGTTATCATCGATGATCGGATGCTTATGATCGATCAGATATCTGGATCTTTGGAAATATTAAATTGCATTAGTAAATAATCAAAAAGTAACTAAAATTTGTTGAAATTGACTCGGAACTCATTTATGCCACCATGTAGGTTGACTTGAAAATACATTCATGCTAAAGTGACACATACATTCCCTGCAAATCAGAATACATCTATCTTGTAAATTTATGAACATAACTTTTTAAAAAGGTCATTTAACATTGCTGCAACAGCAGATATTTCATAGCCAATCAATTATTCCGATGATCCGATGGTAGGGATTTAACATCGATGATCAGGATTTTCAATAACAGCAATCAAATATTCGGAGATCCGATTGATCGTCCCAGCCCTAGTGGTAATCTGTATGTTTCCCTGTGTAACTGTTTTTAATGTCTTACGTACAGACATTTTATACTCGATATGAAATTTAAGGAGTAATCCTTTGTAGGCCAAACTGCCGCAAGTAAGTTATACTTCTCAAATGTACATCTTACTTCCTGTGTGTTTAAATCAAGACAAGCTCTTCTGTCTAACATATCTTGTTGCATCACTATAAATCTATTTTTCTCGTGTAGAATTACAATTTTGCTTCATAAAAATGAAGACAATTGCTTGCGAAATTTTTAACTAGATTAATATTCAAATATACCCAGATATGGAAGTTTCGTAACTCTGGTACGACAGATTAACCATGAAAAGTAAGACTTAATCAGGTTACAATTTTCACATTCAGATTTACAGAAGGGGCGAAATGGCTCATTCAAATTGCAAACACATTCCTGCAGTAAATAAAATGAAAGTGCTGACCAAACTTTTGAAATTGCCCTTTAAAGGGTGATGATGCATAACTTAAGACATGCATGCAAAATGATAAGTCGAGACATACATGCAAAATGATAAATCATTGTCGAATATTTTTGACTACTGTGCGATAATTTTGAATGAGGTATACTTTTTTTGACTTCGGCTAACAGCTTATGAAGATTGTCCATTTACGGAATCCAGAAAGGGGCCACAGAATATTCGCTCAAGTCCATGTACTGTCTGGCTTTCTCGAAATTCATTTTCGTTTCTACAAAGTACATTTCAACAAATAAATTTATTTTATCGTCATGTATCAAAATATTCAAATCTTTTTCATTTACACCCAAGGATATTATGATTGTACTATAGCACCCAACTTTAGCTTCCCAAAAGTGTCGTAAAGGGAGGGTGTCGTTCAAAGGGGAGATATGATTACATACATTTAATGCTAGAATATGTCACCCAAAAAGTGTTGTACAGTGAAACCTGTCAGTTGTGACCAGATATTGCAGAACCAACATTATGATTTCCATTCAAATCAATCTATGTTTTGAGACCACCTGTTATTTACGACCATAAACATTGGTCTCAAAGGATGGTCGTAAATGACAGGTTTCACTGTATAAGAGAGGGTGACGCTCAAAAGATGTTCTACTGTATTTATTTATTTATTTATTTATTTATTGCAGATTATAACCCGTTGATGGGAGATACCAGAGGAGGAGCGTGTTTCCGTCCGCCGCGCCGAGGGGGCGCAGGGGGCGGATGAGGTTAAACCCCCCTGGTTGCAACTCATGCGATGCACCCGTCTCACCTCGTGATAACTCCTGTCACTATTGTTAACATCCATAATATAAAAATATTCATTAATTAAAAAATTGGAGAACTATTAATGTTTCCTTTAATAATGAGTTTTCTTATTTATTTTTAGTCGCCTAATTAGGCAAGAACATTATTACTGTTATTGGCTTAAGTAACTGAAAATAGTCTGCATTTTCTTACCCAATTAGGCAAATTAGACTCATGAGCAAACCAAAAATAAGTTTAAAAAGCCTCAAATAGTCATCCTTTTTGTTTTGTTCTGTATGGCGACAAAAGTTACAACATATGTAGCAATTTTCTCTCAGCATTGGGATTAATTTTAATTTCTGAATTTTAATCAAAATTACAAAAATGTCCAGAAAAGTCAATTATTATTATTATTATTATTATTATTATTATTATTATTATTATTATTATTATTATTATTATTTATTTTATTTTTTTAATTTAATTTAATTTAATTTTTATTTATTTATTTTTTGATCGCCGCTCTCAAAAAATTCTTCCTTTCATCTATAATCCAACAAATAAAAAAAGTTTGGCCTAAGGCGGGGCTCTCCAGCGAAAATACATACATGTTCAAAATAAAGTATACATTCCTTTTATTTTAAAGTAAAAGCCTTTGGCCAGAATCACTAATAGTGATTTATCAAGGCCTTATAAATTCTCAAATGAAATCAGACAGACATACAAGTAACTATGAAAGGTAATTATTGTAATTACACGGTTAACAATTATGTGAGCTGGATATAGTTTCTGGCGAGGTGTGGGTGTTTGCGTGATAAACCAGGATTCATTTATTACGGAGATATCATCGACAATTTTATCGTTAACTTTGAAAGAGTCAACTATTACCTGTAATAACAATATATCTGTAATGTTATCCACAGTTTTTATTGATTCAGATACTATGCCTCGTGTTGTCGAGATGAGATACTTCAGAAAAAATTAATCGGAAAGTATAAGATTCTTGATGGTATTTCAAAGGCAGCAGAGGTTATTGGACAACTGTGTACAAGTTTAGTTATTTTCAAAAGTACATGTACTTGTACAATATTCTTTGATGTCTTGTCAAGTACCGAGTAACGTATTTGAAAATAACTTTTCAGGTAACTTGAATGTAATGTCAAATCTGGTATGTCCTTGACCTCCTTATGATAGTGACCTTGGAAATGACCGTTAGATCAGTAAGGTCACCTGATGTATTGTTGCCTTAACTGTTTCACTGTTCTTATTGAGTAAAATATGGTCAATAGACATGTACTCTAGGAAATTTAGTAAACTTAACCTACATTTTGTATACTCAGGATCCTTGCACATGAGTAATGTCCGTATTTTACAGAATGTGTTTGAGTCTTTGAATTACACCTGACACCTGTGATGTGTAAAATAAAATGTACAACTTGTAAATAAGGTTTATCTGAATCTTTTGTGAATCAGAGTGTGAACGAATTTAAAAAAAATAGATGTGCTTATAATATAACATTTCAAATGTAAGTTTAATTATTCGTGTTTACTGAATTGATAATGGTAAATGTTGAAATTGTCCAAAACTTAAGGTTTCGTTTATCAATTATGTAGTTTCCAAAAAACAATTGTTAGATATTCATGTGAGTGGTGAATAATCTTTTATCCTCTCAGGTGGATCACCAGTGAGATTTCTTTTATTTATTTGGATGTTTGAAATGTATGCTGCATTAAAGAAATTGTGAAACTGTTTAAATTGTAGAGATAAAAGACTATAATCTTGATAAAAAAAAATTCAAGCCACACTAATTTACTAACTACAAAGTGGCAACAAAGCGGTTTGATGTCAGATATGATCATTTCTCTCCCCTTTTCAACATCTTTGTTGGCTAGTGTGCCTCTTCACGCTCATGTCATTGGAAGTATTTCCAATTTAGATGTCCACCTAATTCACCTAATGTACCTAATTCACCTAATTGACTGAATTCACCAAATTAGGCAAGAATTACACCAATACCATTTTTGGTGTGTCTACCATTTATAGTGTGGCAGTGATACCAATTTTGGTAGGTATAGCATAGTGATATTAGTGTGTTTAACCAAAATCAGTGCAGTTCCTGATACAAGGGCAATACCAATTTTGGTCTGTATCCTAATTGCAATTGTAGAACAATGAGTAGACATGTGTTATATCAATTAATCTGCCTAAGGAATTTGTCAAATGAGGTGAATTAGGTTAATTAGATGAATTTTAATTTGGAAAAATCTTCATTGCCTTCCATACAGGGCATACGTCACCTAGAAATGTACCTGTTACGAAACTGTAAAGTACTGCCTTTTGTCTGGCCATTGCATCATGTATTTCATGTAATAAATAAGATATTCTTACATGAGTGCTGTTTTCACTAACGTCACATGTATGTTCGGTAAATTTAGCATTGCAAGACTTATTTATATCAATGATGAATAAACAAGTCAGCTCTGCTGTTTAGCCTAAACCATATATTACAAGGGCGTCGTTTGTGTATTGCTATGATAAAGCGTTTCGTACATCGAATAAAGCATGTCTATCTATTTTCACTTTCCATACATTAGGTTTTTTTTCTTAATTTGTACCTAGCCTTATTTTATCTAATTTGTCTGATCTAATTAAATAGAATTGAAATCTGCTAACTTCGACAGTGATGCAAAGATTCAGTACATTGAAACAGTATAATATGCTAGTTTTACCGGAAATGGTTAAATTTACATGCACTGAACACGATGTCACATAAAAAATTGGAATATTTTGGTACGTTTTTATCCTATCTAATTAGACAGATTAGGTACGAATTAAGAAAAGCCTAGAGTCAAATGCTACACTTTGCAGAAGTTTTCTTACGAGGCAAATATTCAACCCTATAAATCTCTTTCCGTACCATACCTTTTTTAAATTGATTTCTTTGTTGAAATGAAGGTAAAAGTGTGATCTAACGCCAGTGAATAAAAGTTGAATAAATATGAATTATGTAAAACAAATATTTGACTTGTTTTGTCTTTATTTGTCTAACACTAAATGTAAGCTTTTATAACAAAGTTCATATGAATAAAATTACAATAAATAATAAATTATATAAAATTGATTTTAAAGTATGTATTACTGTTTTGGACGGATACATGGAGGGATTTTTCAAA
This sequence comes from Haplosyllis anthogorgicola, assembly GCA_038406195.1. Taxonomy (NCBI): domain Eukaryota; kingdom Metazoa; phylum Annelida; class Polychaeta; order Phyllodocida; family Syllidae; genus Haplosyllis; species Haplosyllis anthogorgicola. Next base: position 2,837 of record JBCAUI010416952.1, on the reverse strand, counting down.
TTTAGTCACAGCCTAAGTTTTGCGTCTGCACGCACACACGCACGCACACATCGTTAGGAACCTCTGAATTCCTCAAAACTCGGGACCTAACTACCCGCTTAAACCTAGTTTTTTTTTGTTTGGTTACGTTTCCCGCAACTTCCAGACATCAAGAGTTGTAAAAAGAAAAGTGAATCGTGACCAAAAATCGTAACATCGTCGAAAAAACCCCCAATATGTTGATTTTATGAATTTTAATCAAATGTACAGCAAAGTTAATTTCAAAAAATAAATTAAATAAAAATTTCGGAAATTTCCTACATTGAAACGTAATCCAACAAGGTTATAAAAACGTATACATGGAATGATATGAAGGCGGTTTCATCAGCAACTATTGCAAGATCAAGTTTTAGTTACATAAGACCACGAGAACGTTTTCTTGCAAAATTCAACAAAGACTAATTGAATGTGTTTTGTAATTCCAGGACAACTGCTGCAAAACATTGCAACAATCTTTAAGAGATTTCAATTTCTTCTTAAAATTCCATCGTTGAACTGTATATTTACTGCAGAAGAATGAAACATTAAAGTTTTTTGTAAATTCGCTTTACTAATTACACGAATTAGTAAACTCCATGTTGAATTGAATTTTTGATTACTTGGTTACTAAAATTTGATGAAAAGTAACAGAAACATATATGTTGTCATGTTGTCATCATATTTTAATTACCATGTAATCATAAAATCGATTCCACGTGGATTTTACTAATTAGTAATGTGAATTTCCGAAGAACTCGATTAAATTCCATTACAAGTCGGAATGACGGTTACTTAAGATCCACAATTAAACTTCCTCCACAGAATTTCAAACTTTTTCTGTCAGGAAGCGTAAAATATTACACGTATCGAATGTACCCATAGTTGGCTTTGCGTAGGCACGACTGAGAAATACAATATACTTAATAAGGCAGTTTATTAACAGTGCCATTAGCCGACAGCGTGACAGATTCGACTACCAGATAGTTAAAATAATGTCATGATTTGTAATTAATCGTGCCTGTCACATATTTAGACAAAGATGATTTAACTAATTGAACCAAGTTACAAAACAGTTGAACTTAGTAACAAATTACGGGCACTCAACCTTTTTTTCAAATAAGGCTTTTTTATTTAATCATTTGGATTACATTGCACTGGCAGGATTTTCCAAGTGCGGCGATCGAAAAAAAAAAAAAAAAATTGAACTTGGTCCCTAAAAAGCCAATCTATTCATAAATGTCAATAAAAAAATTTCGACCGACTTGTGACGAAATTAGTCAATGAGACCAACATAGCTATATTTTGCCATGTGAGTTTTTATTTTATTTTATTTTTTTTGAAATACCAATTTCAAAGTGCAGTGGGAAATGTAATCCAAGCTATTAAAAAAATAAGCCTAAGCATGCGAAGATTCCTTAAATAGCGATTTTGAATTTTAAAATCATAGTCTTACTAATCAGAAGGCTCGAGAAATGAAGCTGACATTACGGTAACACCTTCTATGCTATGCTGCTGGTGGGATAGGTTATGCATGTATCACACTGGCAGATCCAACGGGGTGACGTTGGCACGCGCCCCCTCCAACGGCCAAAAATTCTTTCATTTTTATAGGGCCTTGGAGGAAAATATTCAAGGCACCCTTTCCAACAACCTGAAGGCAACAGAGCGCCCCATCCACAGAGAAATCCTGGACCCGCCCCTGATCAAGACCGTTGAGGTGACATCACACACGGGTCTCAACTAGTATATTAAACAAATTGTGAAATCCTATTTGAAGCCATGATGCAAATTACTTTGAAGTTTAACAGATTACCGGTTAAATGATACAGCATTTGCAATTTGGGTGTTGGTGGAAGAAAATTCCTACACAAAGATGAGTCAACTGTAATAGAAGTGTCAAGATTGAGGGCAAACTTTAACACAGCTTAATTTGACACGTTCACAAAGTAATTACTTCCACACGACAGATCAATTTGTATCTTGTAATTACTGCTGTTGAATTTAACTTAAGTTCCATAACCTGCATCTTACTGCTGTTTGATGTGTAACGGATGTATAACCTGCCTCACGGCTATCTGTCAGGAGATTTTACTTTCATCCTGTTCGGGAATAGCAGTCAACTTTGGTCCTGTAGCACCAGAGAGTTTGCCAAGTTATCAAAACATGTGCATCCCACGCAGGACACACGTCATAAATGTCTCTAATTCGATCCCCCATTGCCTTGTGGCTTTTGTGACAAATATTTGCGCATCTTGTATTCCTCCACTTTTCGAATAAACCATTTCACTTTCTCTCAAACTTATAAGCAAAGCTGGTGACTACACTTCTACCCTAAACATGTAATTCTTAACAACGTAATAATCGGGAAAAAGTGTTGCAGGTTTTCCTGGTTGGGAACAGGTCGTTTAAGGCATATCACTGTGCATACCTAGGGCAATATCTAGAGTTGTCGCGACTAGATGGAATAGTCGAGATTGAAATGCTAATCGACAAATTATATTGGTAGTCGACTAGTCGTCACACATCAATACTTTCAAGTCAATGCAAGCCTGAATTTTACTGAGGACTTTACAGATGCATAAGTGTAATTTTCATATCGTAACATAAGCTTCAAGTAAGATCAAATCACTGAAATGATGCATCAATTTTATGCAACTTACACCATGTAATGTAATGATGTTAAATAATGTAGACAAATATCGAAACACTCGACTAGTATTAAATACTGCGAGTTCTATAAGGGGAATGGTCAATGAGCTCAACTACTAATAAAGTTTTAAACATAAACATATTTATTAAACTGTCCCAAGTAATAGATA
>JBCAUI010416841.1:0-14235 GCA_038406195.1 Haplosyllis anthogorgicola | reverse complement strand
TTACTAGTATTATCGTTCTCTATTCATCATGGGTAATGCACTGGTTTCTCGGATTGCAGTTACGTTTATCTATAGGCGTTTCGTTACGTTTATTTGAGTAATAAGTTCAGTTTATGAACATCAGCCATAGACGTTTATTTGTTAGTTATATGATAAACGTTTTCTAAAGGTAACACATGGGTGTTAGCAGGCAGTCAGCCACTCTTATCAAATACCTTTTCAAGCATTGGTGACATTCACTGTATAAAGCACAAAATACAGACTTCTTGGTTAAAGTTGATGTTCAACTATAATAACTCAGAATTTTAAGAAAAGAACAAAATGATAAAACCCCTCACCAAGTGGCAAATAAATGATTTATGCACTGTGTTCAACATGTTTGACATCACATTGTTCTAATTGCAAAAGATGTGAATGCCAACTGTTTGTGATCAAATGCCACTTTCCAACTCTCTGAAGGGTACATAATAGCTTATGTAAATCTGAGTCATTCCTTTGGTTTCTCTCTCAGAGTGAAAACTTTTTGTCCACACAATAAAATACAAATGACCCATGTTGTTCCTATAACTTCCGGCTTAAGACTGAAGAATAAAGAGCCCCTCTCCCCTTAGAGGCCCATAAGGCTACGGATACCAGCTTTAAGGATATTACGCAGGCGCTCACTGCTAGTAAATACACAGTTTTGCTGGGATAGAGGATCACTTCCTGATCGTAAATCCGTGTGATCCTCCTGATCCGGATCTGTGCGGCTTAACGTCTGGACATGCGCATGTAACACCACAACGGACACGTGTAAAACACGTGTCTACATCTATTGTGTTAAGTCCATAAGGAGATCAAGTGTATTAACTACAGAGCGAATCTGATGACGTTTAAACTTGACACTCAATAACCTTTTATTGCTACCATAGACAGCGTGTTTTCATAAAGTTTTAACTGCCGTCCATAACGCAACAACATGAATTACTGCACCCGTTAAGGTGGCGTTAAGGTTTATGTGCAGTTATTACCTAACGCTGATCTGGTAGCACTGGGGAATAACTGCACATAACGCTACTCTAACGCCACTCCTAACGCATCAATTTCTTGGAACTTAACGCTCGTTGTTGCATTAAGGGATGGGCGTTAAGTTTATGAAAATGAGCTGAGTGTCCCAAACACGTTGAACAACCTAAAGGGTACATAAACAGTGACACCTCTTTTATTCGCTTCTTGATAATCGGGATCCCTTACAGTATGCTAATCTAATATTAAGATGAGCATGAGTTGGTAGCATTATTTTGATTCAAATTATTGTTAAAACATTAAAGAAACATTGGCGGATCGATGAAGGTGCCAGAGGCTTGCCCCTCCACCAATTCCTCCCCCCTCCCTCTCCTGTGCAGGTCAAAATTACTTTATTTTCATGCAGTTTTGATGACTTTAAGCAATAAACGGCTAAAAATTAGCACGCCCCAAGGTTGGTGCCTACCCCCGCCCGTGCCTCACCCCCTCTCCCCGCCGTAGGAGAAATCTTGGATTCGTCAATGAGAAGTACATTGATAAAAATATTGTTTGTATTGCAACAAGAGTTCCCAGGTTTAGAGAGTTAACACGTTCTTGATACACTGTAACAGTTTTCTTTTCCCATTTTACGGTAGTTACATTTGGGAAGCAAGAAGCTGCCACAAAAAAGATGGGTGTTTGGTGGTCCAGAAAAGCCACCGGGACTGATTGGCAACATTCAGAGGACGAGTCGATGGCGGAAGCTTTATACAACACTTATGAAGACAACGTAGAGTGGGAATCAGAGTCTGAGTTTGATACACCTCCTGACACAGATGGCGACCCTAGCTTAATTCGCGCTGCACGGCAAGGCAGCTTGAAACGTATCTTGCATTTGGTACTGAAAGGAGACCGTGTTAACCATTCTAACCACAAGGGTTATACTGCCCTGATGGAAGCAGCATGGCATGGCCATCATACATGTGTGAAGACACTGATTAAAGCAGGAGCTGATGTGAATGCTACTGACATTAAAGGAGCTGATGTGTACGGGTTCGGTAAGATTTTAATCCGTACAGCAGCTGATGTGAACCCCGCTGTTGCCGAACCTGGGTCCACCGCTTTGATAAGAGCCGCCAGTAACGGACACACGGGATGCCTATTGTCCCTTATACAAGCAGGAGCTGATGTTAATGCAGGTACCCAGTCTGGCTATACTGCCCTTATGTTTGCCGTGCAGAATGGCTACGAAAAATGCGTAGATGAGCTGATTGAAGCAGGGACTGATGTGAAACAGGCAGATTCAGATGGTCACCAGGCCCTGTGGTATGCAGGGAAGAATGGACATGGTGGCTGCATAATAAAACTGGTATGTTGATTTGTTGAGATGTTGGCGTCACAGTTAATCAGTAACTTATTTATGTTAATATTACAACTAGTTTATGTTAGCAGGCAGCTAGCAACACCACTGGTAGATCCAAGGGGGATGCACATCCTTACAGCCAAAACTTTCTTCATTTTCATGCACCTTTTGGTGATTTCTGCCCAAATAATTGGAAAAAATTAGGCCCCCCCCCCTCCTTACGAGAAATCGTGGTTCCGCCAGTGTATACTTCTCAAATCAGGGTTCAAACAAATTGTAGCAACCCTTCCCCTATATTAAGAAGGCAACAAGTACAGTTAAAACTTTTCATTCAGCTGAGTTAGATTTACTGGCCTGATTTTGGTTTTCATGGAAGGTGCCGTGCAGGAATAACTTGCACAGCACAACAGTATTAAACTTGCACTAATCCTTCAATACCTGAATTTTCATCTTCTCATTGCAGGTCAAATCAGGAGCGGATGTGAATGCGAGCATGGGCGAAAATAAATAAACGGCTTTGATGTTTGCGGCAGTTTACGGACTTACAGATTGTGCGGAATTCCTGATAAAGTCAGGAGCTGATGTGAATGCAGCAAAACCATCGGGAAACACTGCTTTAACATGTGCTGCTATTCACAATGAAGAAAAATGTGGTGAGTTTTTAATAAAGGCAGGAGCCGATGTGAACGTAGTAGGGACGGACAAAAACACACCACTGATTATCACAGCCAGTGAGGGAAACGTAGCGCTTTTGAATACGCTACTACAAGCAGGAGCTGATGTTAACGCTAGTAACATAGAGGGAAGAACGGCACTGATAGAGGCGGTAAAGGGCAAGAACAACCACTGCCTGGGGCGGCTTATAGAAGCAGGAGCTGATGTGAACAGGTCTGACTCCGGGGGCAGGAGTGCCTTGAACTGGGCTGTCAGATTGGGCAGTGAAGACTGTACAAGGAGTTTGCTCAAAGCTGGCGCTGAGATCAGCAAAAATAACCAGCTGATTCACATCGCAATCCGAGTTAAGTTCGCCAGAAGGATTCTAGTTCAGTTACTGTCCGCTGCAGGGGAAGCTCTAGATGTCACCACTGTTACAATACCCGATTATTTAAAACATAATGAAGATGAGGAACTCAGTTTGAAACACACATGCAGGGAAACAATAAGGAAACATCTAATGAACCTTGATTCTAACGTTAATCTGTTCAGTAGAGTCTCACAGCTTGGATTGCCACGACCCCTGGCGGTGTATTTACTGTATGATATGATACTGTAAACAACAGAGGATGAAAAGTCTGTCTAAGTGTGAAATAAGACACGGGCGATAGATATTCTTAGACTTGTTTATTGAGTGCTTCAACGTATGTACATGTGCGAGGTTGTGTGTCTCCAGCAGCACTGGCTGCTTGTGGCAGGAGGAGACCTTTATTCTAATGTGGTTACCAAGGTAAACAGAATGGACCGGTGCATACCCCTCAAGTCTGACAGGAGACTTCAATTGATTATTCAGCGGGAAAGAGGGCAGCTTGTTATGCTAACAAAAGTCACACCTCGACAGTATGCTCTTTGAGAGTAAGCGGTGATTGAAACTTTTGTAACAGAGGATGAAATGTCTGGTTAAGGTTCTTTATTTTTGGGAACAATGGGCGCTTTTGTCTGAGTCAAATACACGGAACATCATTCCATTGACACAAAATGATCCATTTAAGGAGGGTGGGTATGAATAGTGGATATGTATCCACGGAGCCGTGGACAGCGTGGATGAAAATCCTTGGCAATATTTAACCTTACCAATACGTGTTAAACATCAACAGATGTTTAAGACTGCAAATTTGTAAATTATATAAAATACCATTTCAATAAAATGATAAGCAATAAAACTATTGGTAAATATTTTATCCTGTTTGAAATTAAAAGAATGATCACAACCTAATTTTTTTATTTTTAAATGTTAATTTAAATATTTTTACGATAATAATCATTTTATTGAAATTGTTTGTGAATTGTTTGTATTATTTTGGAAATGAAGAGAACAAAGCAGTGGCCGAAACAATTGTACGCTGTGCTTTTGATGCGTTCTGATACGAGTTCCGTGTACTGCTATTGTTGATCTTATTTTAGCAAAAAAAAAACCGAATAGAATAGTTCAGTAAGAGAACAACAGAATATCCTGCCGTGCTGTGTGTTTCAGTAAGAGAACAATAGACTCTCCTGCCATGCTGTTGTTTATGCTGTACTAGATGAGGAGTATTCCATAAAGCTACAGAAAACAAATATAAATAAAGAAAAAATTATGGCCAGTGACTTTAGTAGTAGTTATTGTATAAAACTGAACGTCAAATAAGAATTGGATTTTGCTTCTTACTTTTAGGCACAATTTCAAACAACTAAAAATTAGAAAATCTTATAGTCTGCTTTACAAAGATCTCTCTGCCCCACCTACTGAAATTGAAATCATTTGATGCAATAGAAGTCTATGATTTGTTGTCCAAGATTTTTCGTAAGGAGAGAGCCACCTTGGGGGTTTATAAATTTTTACCCATTATGAAATGTAAAAGAAACCCCAAAACTACATGAAAATGAATAAATGTTGGGCTGTAAAAAGGGCATGGGCTTCTGGTGCCTATGGTCTAAGCTTAAAGAGACCGTTCATTCTTATTTGCCTCATTATAATGAAACAAAGTGCAGCATTTTTTATTTTAAATTTTTGTTGGACCAGGGTCCATTTGTGGGGTCAATGATTACTCCTGTTTTGGACTTCATGTGACTGTCCCCATGGGTTTTAAATCTGGGGTGGATCTCGCACTTGCACTCCTATTTGCTTGCATGTGGTGATCCAGAGGGTCATGTCTGGTGTGACACCTGCCTTTTCCACTGATAGTAGTGGACACTGTAGAAGCATGTATACAGCATGGCTGGCTGGGCTCCTCTCACATGCATCAAGCAGGATTTGAACCATCAATGTAGTGGTGAGAACCTCGGCGATACGTGACTAAGTCAAACGTGCTAACCAACTGAGCTATTCTGTCCGCCCTGATAACGTGCAGCTTGACCTCACTATTAGTAGCTTCAGTGGGTGTTAACATATGAAGCTGCTTAGATAAGTTTATTGAAGTCATTTTGTTGAAGTTCATGACTCAGAGGTAGAGAATAAAGTAATTTTTTCTAATTTTCAAATGAAACTCTCCTCTCTAGTTTCATTGTTGGACTTCTCACACCAGCATTCTATTGTTTCAAAAAGTTATTTTGTAAATTAGACAGCGCCATAGTGACATTTTGAGGATAGTTTTCTTTAGAAAAATACTAATTTACTTTTAACATGCACATCATTAAGTTTAGGACCAGTGTACAGTGTGAGCTTCTGTTGTTTCCTTTTATGTTCAAAGTATTGAATTTGTAAAATAAGACAGAAATAACTACTTGATCTTCAGAAATTGAAATGGCAAAGAAAATACAGTAAAATTGGGTGAACTACCCATTATTCAGGAACAAACAGTAGGGTACAAAGTATGACATACAAAGCGCGATTTTAGAGCTAAAGTTATGTGATGACGTACCGAACTGCAATGGCAAAGCATAGGAGTTTTCTGTCGCCTACAATTGTGGCGGCACCTGACGGGCAATAAATACACGTTACACTCCGTACCTACTAAAATACTAAGTAAAAATCAATTAGGCGATTGAAAATTAGGACATGGATGACATATGTTCACCAAATGGATAGTGCGCCCAATGCAAATTTTACTGTATTTTGTTCTCTACCTGTTTGCACAATCCAGACGGCTCATCATGTGGGAGACGTTTCTTCTGTTTTACCTCACCCTCTCGGTGGCTGTGCTATTGACTGAAGCAGCACTATCCATTGGCGGATCTAGGGGGGGCGCGGGAGGCGCGCGCCCCCCAGCTTTGTTATCATCACAGATCCGGAACGTGAAGGAGACGGAACTTGAACAATAAAAGTTCTTTTTCTAACAGATCTGATTACTTTATTTAATTTAATTAATTAATTATTATTACTTTAATAATTTCAGTACAGATCTGTCAGATCCGACAGAAACGTAATTAGCAAAAACCTCTAATCAGGCACATATATTTTGTTCCCTAGTGAAATTGGTCAAAATTGCGTATAGCAGGGAATGGATAGTGAAAATATGTTATGCCCCTTTTTTATTGTTTTATAAATGGCTTTTACGGAAAAATATTCAATTTCAAAGCTCAAAAGTTTCACTGTCGCATTCTTTAATTATACCCAAGAGCGACTGTGAAACTTTGGAGCTTTGAAATTGAATATTGAAATTGAAGTGTTTTATAAAAAAATTTCAAACTTGTATCTACAACATGAAGTTCATGAAACTTTCAGTTGGTCTTTCTAATTTTCGACATTTGTTTATGTCATTAATACAGGTTTTTCATCATTCAAATTCAATTTTGTCTGATTCATCAAATTTGTCTAATTCATCTAAATTGGAAAGTGAAAAGGAAAATAAGTAGGATTACTGTTATTAGTACATCATTATTGGTAAAATGACTGAAAATGGTTAAATTTTTGATGAAATTGACTAAAAATGGTATGACTAATCCTTAAATTTGCCAAAAATGGTATGACCAATTCTATCCAATTAGATGAATTAGACGAATTAGATAAGAGTTCGAATTAAGAAAAACCTCTATTGTTTCACACTATGGATACCCTTGTACAATTAACAGGAAACTGTACCGAGGTTAACGATACTTCCGTCTGTGATTGCGTCGCTGGTTTCCTTGGCAACAGGTGCGACAACGTCGACGACTGTTACCCGGACAACCCTTGTCAGAACGACGGAAGCTGCACTGATGTGGGCGATGGCTTTGCGTGCCAATGTGTCGCGTTAAAATTAGTGAAAAATCATTACAAATCACCCAATGGATTTCTCACTCTATGTGGTTTTAGCGCTAGCCATATATGCAAGCTTTACATGGCATCAAAGGGAAATCCCGATATTGTGACCTTCACCTTCACGCGCCTGTGTAAATACGGATACTACTGACCAACCTGCGGCCTGGGTAACAGCTAATAAAGTTTTTAAGTTTGTGATAATGGCTGATGGATTTTGAGCAGATAACTATTTTGAGTACTGCAGCATTCATGCTGAAATATTTTGGTACCTGCATACATCTTAAATTCCTACACTGATGTACAAATCATAACGTATTAACAGCATTGCTCTCACCTCATGAAAATTTTGAGTGATAATGAAGTGCATTGCTCAATCTTGGCAGAAAAGAACGGAAAAGAGCAAAAAAGCAATGAAAACATGCAAAGGCTACATGTTTAATAAAAGTTCCCACCTCCCCCCATTAGAAGAAATGTCCACTCAAAGAGTTTCAATCCTCCCCCCTAAAAACAGATGACCTTGCCAAATTGTGTTAATTAGGCACTGCATTCATAGCCAATCAGGAAGCCAGAAAGTTATCTTGAAACAGTTTCTGGCTTCCTGATTGGTTATTTGTTAGCTCAAACTGTCAGTTACGTGACAGAAATTACCTTCTAATCTTTAATAGTATGATTTTTTGTTGGACCAAGATCCATTTGTGAGGCCACTGATTACCCCTGGTTTAGACTTCGCGTGACCTTCCCCATGGGTTTTAAATCCAGGGTGGATCTCTAGCCTGCACTCTTACTCCCAGACAGATTGTGAAATTACTTTAAAAGTTAACGCCCGAATTTCAATAACTCTGCACGAAAGTCAATTGAACATGGACTTCACGCTCAGTTATTGAAATTCGGACGTTAACTTTTAATAGCAATTTCATGATTTGGGTCACATCTGTTTTGACACCTGCCTTTTGTAATAATAATAATAATAATAATAATAATAATAATAATAATAATAATAATAATAATAATAATAATAATCTAGTTCAAATGTGACAAGACCGCTTTGAACACTGCAGACTGTACTTCTATCCCGCTGAACGAGACGTGGATCTCGCCGACAAACTGGACGGGACCCCAGCCCGTCAACTACCGGAGCTTCGACACGTCTACATGCCTCAGAACGATGGCATATCAAGACCCTTCAGATTACAATCCCATTGTTACTGGACAGGTAGGGATAGTGAGATATTCTTTTTTCAGTTTTTTTTTTTAAAGTTTTTCTGTTGGACCAGGGTCCATTTGTGGGGCAACTGATTACCCCTGTTTTGGACTTCGTGTAACCGTCCCTATGGGTTTTAAATCCAGGGTGGATCTCTCACCTGCACTCTTACTTGCTTGTATGCAGTGATCCCGAGGGTCACATCTGGTGCGACACCTGCTTTTTCCACCAATAGAGGTGTACACTGTGTAGGTGTGTATACGGCATGGCCGGCTGGGCTCCTCTCACATGCATCAGCCGCGATTAGAACTCCCGACGCAGTGGTGAGGTGCTCTAGGTTTTCTAGGTATTCTACGTTTTTCTTAATTCGTACCTGGCCTTATTTTGTCTAATTTGTCTAATCTGTCTATTTAGATAGGATAAAAATGTAATAAAATATACCAATTTTTGAAATGAAACTGTCTTCAGTGCATGTAAATTTAATCATTTCCGAAAAACTACCATATTATACTGTTTGAATGTACTGAATCTGTGTATCATTGCCGAAATTAGCACATTTCAATTCTATCTAATTAGATAAATTAGACAAAATAAAGGTAGGTACGAATTAAGAAAAACCCCTATTGATAGTAATCGGATAAGAGTGTGGGCAATAATACTATAAGTAGTTTTGGTTATGGTGATATTGGTACTTGTACTAGTAGTAGCAGCAGCAGTAGGGTACAAAGTATGACATACAAAGCGCAAGTTTATGTCTATCATCATGTGGTGGTGTGCTTAACTGCAATGGTAAAGCATAGGAGTTTTCTGCCGCCGCACAATTGTGGCAGCACCTGGCCGGCAATAAATACAAGCCACACTCTGTTCTCTACTGGCAGCAGCAGCAGCAGCAGTACTAGTAGTAGTAGTAGTTGTTGTTGTTGTTGTTGTTGTAATAATAGTAGTAGTAGCAGCAGCAGGAGTTACAGTAGTGTACGCATTCATTAAACCATTACTTATTCAGGTCAACAATGCAATGGAACTAAAAACCCAACACCCGGCTCATGTACTGCTGCCATCAGCTTCTGGACTAACTTCCCCAGCAGTTGCAGAGGAGAGGAACGTGCCTTGTGACATCCGTAGATGATACTGTCAGTGCAGGAGCGTACATCAGCTGCTCTTTTAGTAATATAGAGTAAGTCAGGTTGTAGCATGTAAATCTCATAATGACGGAAGAGACTTATGTAAGTCCATAATGACAACCGGAAGCCCTAATGACACAATGTTAAAAATGCCAAAAAGTGTCATCTTCTTGATGGTGCTACAGGTAATTCAATTAAATCTAGCTAATAATTGGAATAATAAATAACAAGTAAAGCAATATAGAACTATTTATTGTAGAGATTATCTGTAAAAGTACCGTTTCTGAAGTATTTATTAAAATAGAGTTGCTCTTGGCTGAATCAAGGCAATTGTTATTCAAAGAACACATGAGTTATACTATTGATTGTCAATTACAGGGTGTTACATCTCCCCTTATTTCTGTAAAATGGAGGCTAGAATACATAGAATAAATAATTTTGTATGTATTCTCGTCCTTATTTTCATAATATTTACTTTACTTTAATAAAAATTGGTCCAAAAGTTTAACATTGTGTCAATGGGACTTCTAGTGGCATTATGAATTTGCTTAAGGCTGTCCATGTCATTATGAGATTGACATCATACACCCTGAAAAACATAGAGGCGTTAGATTAACCTTGTTCTGCTCGGATACTTCCGAAATATAAATAATGCACGTAAAAGTCTACTTCTGATCTATAACTAGGGTCGGTATGCTAATCCCACAAAGTCCTTTATCTTTGTTAGTAAGCTTTATATCCACAATTACCAGTGGTTTATCTATTTTGTAATTGTCTCAGCATAATCATTAATTTATGTCGATGAATTATTAACATCGGTCTTTCTTTCTGTGTAGATTACCTACTCCTACTATTGGGATATTCTTACAAAGCCAGCAAAACTACTTGAAGCCAGGGGATTTGAGGTACACTGAACCTTGTACGAAGCTCTACCTCATAATGAGACGTGTATCTGAGTCAATTACATATACCCAGCCAATTGCACTTTGAAATAGTTCTGTACGTAAAATCTCAGATCTACTGTTAAATTTATAATGAAACTACTTCTGCAGACAAAACATAATTTCCCATTGTCATACGTTGGCTTTATCTTTTCCTGATTACAGTTATTATGAGTCTCAGCTTATGAGATGAATTTTAGAAAAACTTGTTTTATAAAATCCGTCCCAGAATATTACATACTTTGGACCTTTCGGAAGTAAGGATTTTCATGCTGTGCGAACAGAAGCAAACCATGAAATTTGGTTGATTCAAATTTGATAGAATTTTCTACGATTGAACATACGGTAGCTCGTGAAATTCCCATAATTTTTAGACGGAGAGAACAAAGGAGGAAACGAAAGAATTTCACGCTCTGCTTTTGATGCGCCATTGTCCGATAATGATAGGAATTTCACCCTTTGAACAATTTTGTATCTGTAAATGTTACCACTGCAACTACATTCGGAGTTTTATCATCGATTGTTCACATTTCCCTTCTGCATGTCAGATTCAGAGGATAATGATGGCTCTGATTGTGGCTTACCTATTCGCAGCATCAGACTTAATCTAGAAAGTAACAAGAGAATTCTGTCACTTTTTGGGAAGTTGAATCTAATTTATGGATGGTTGCTCCCCACTGTACCTGTACAACAGCTCTGTTGCTAAAACAAATTCCCCCACGGCTGGAGCTGGATGTAATTCAAGGTCTGAGGAGTTGATAGATCTGTTACAAAAATAATTCCAACACTAATCTAAAGCAGATCAAGAAATGAAAGGAAATTTTACCCCCCGCAAAGTAGGTGAACTGGCCAATGGACTATCATGTGCCTCTTAGCACAGCACTCAGAAAAGGTTTCACAGCTGCTATTGACTTTCGACCCATCAAAGGTACGAGAGAGCCCATTGACAAGAAACAATTTCCATTGGCTGGATGGTGCATTTCTTGATCTGTTCTGAGGTGACACCTTTCTAGGTAAGTTTACGACATTGAGATTAGTTAATGCATAAATGTTATCTCGGCTCACACCATTAATGTGTGTAGGCTTATATATAATCATAAAACGGGTTAGGAATGTAAAAAAAATAAGCTAGATTCTATTTTGAGCAATTACATGTCCTCGGTTATATCTGTAGCTGACCAAGTGTCAGGCTAATATCCAGAATAGAGAAGAGTTATTTTGGCATTACATAAACATAATATTTTGATCAGTTTCCTCAACGTTACCTACAGTGTTGATTGGCTAAAATAATAAATGTGTAATTTTAGAAACAACAATAGCTTATGTATTGTAATTTGGAAATATTACATATCTTTCCTGTCGTCAACCTATCAGATTTAGAAAGATTCAAATTAAAATAAAAATAGGAAGGCTTTCGTCAGTAACTAATCAAGAAGGTGATTCTTTCAAATTCTTGATTCTATCATCAATTAATACGTATCCAGTAGGATACATGCGATGCAATGAAGCTTTTGCAAATTTCTTTTGCCCTCCCAATCTGGAATATTTGGTCAGGTGTTGTTCTTAGTAACAGAAAATCTGAACTATGTTGGTGACTGTCATTTTAAGTCAGCAGTTATTTATTATAGTATAAGCTCACCTGCGAAATGTACCAGTCAAATTGGGCAGGCAAATAATTTCGAAAAACATCAAACAACTTTTTAACAATTCGTTACGTGTTTCTAAATCGTACAAAGTAAACTACTGTTTTGTCACCTTTAAAATTAGAAACGTCTATCTGGTTTGTTTGTATGTAAACAAACTTAAAGTTGATTTTTAGAGATGACGGGTTAAATTACATGCAGTTTTTTAGATACATAAGTCTAAATAGTCTACACTACATAATTTAGTGTTGTATTTGTGTTTATTTGTAGGCACTTATTCCCCAGGTACATGAAAATTAACCTGTCAACCCTAAAAACGAAGAGTTATAAACACACAAACCAGGTAGACTATTCTAGAATACAAACGTGACAAACTTAGACTACGCTATGTTTTTGAAAATGCTGTTAGTACAGAAGAATACGATACGTAAATTGTCATTGACCTTTTTTATCAACCTTTATGTAAAATGAAATAGAAACACGTTGGAAGCTATAATTAGATGGCGTACACTGCACATGTAGGATGAATGGACTTTTTAATATGTTTTGACAAGCTGAAAGTGGGATTTTATCTGTTTTATCTTGCCTGTAAAAACATTGTGTCCAATGAAACTGAAACAGAGTCGTTCATCTAAATTCATGATGTGCTTTTGACAGCACAGCTTAAATTTCCGTTGCTAAAGGTAATTAACATGTTGATTACAAGTTCGGTTACAGACATTTATCTATCTAATAAACGTCATTTAGAAAGTAACAAGTTAATTCGGTGCTTTTAAGGCTACTAAGATTTGATTGATTGAAACTGAAAAGAAATTGTATCCTGGAAATTAAAGAAATAACAACGATGTGAATCAGTTGTAAATGGAGCATCTGCTCTTGGCATAACTAATGGAATTGACTGCGAAGTTAATTTCTACAAGGCATGACACTCGTGGAATCAAATGAAGTGTACTCATACTAGCTTCCAAGTTTTGATTTTTGGCAAGTAGTTTCTACAGTGATTAGCAATACAAAATTACTTATTAATTGTAATTAATTAATTTTACTTAACAGTTGTTATTTTTCATCATTGCAGATGCTTTTCATCATGAACGGGAACAAATGGTTTATCTTAAGGAAAGGATATACTTGTTTATCTGCCTGCTGAAGTTTGGCACTTCCATTCAACTGTGCAAAGCTGCACGAACCATCGCATGTTCCGAAGAGCTGTTGATGGCAGTATCGTCAGGATTGTAGCACTAATCAGATTGTACAGTACAATGAACAGTTGATGAGTGATGCCCCCTTTTTCTTCGGATTTCATGATACGACAGGAATCACTGAGTCGTCAAATTGGTTGTTAACCCCCACGCTTTAAACGACAACACAAATAGGCTAGAATAATAGATATATTGGATCTAGAGTAAACGTCGGAATAGCCTTTGAACATGAGATTCCCCAATTACTAATTTAGCTGACTTTGAAGTTCATACTTCAATATGGATGTTATTGCATATTTTGTGCAAACACAACGTGGACATAATTAACCATTAACATTTATTTAGTATGATGCTTCTTTAGTTACAATTGAAGTGACTACAGTTATTGAAGCAAGGATGGACTGTGGTCTCGATTTTAACTACACGAATGTTACCAATGTTCAGCTTGAAAATGAGTTTGGTGAGGTACGTATATATAGACTATGCTTTTATGTACATGTATACATTTACGCATCACAATCAGGTGGCGATGGTAAAATATTTTGCTATTCTGTATGGAAAGAGACCGCTGAGAAATTTAGCGTTTCCATTCCTACTTCGGTATAAAGATAGCTTTGGGCGTCAGTCAATAGAATATCAAAGTCTTGTACGTTTCCATATTGATAAAAATGTTAGGAGTTTAAATATGGAGTAACAAAGACGAAGCAAATGGTATAAATGGGACCCTTTTGGAATAATCATAAGAGAGTATAGGGCCACTTGAGAGGGACTTCTGATTGGCTAAGGGCCCCGCCTGGGGCCCTTAGCCAATCAGAAGTTCCTCCCAAGTGAGCCCTTTTAAAAAGTTACTCCATATTCTTTGGGAATTAGCACATAACCCTAGGAATATTGTAGACACTTTATGAATAAT
>JBCAUI010416730.1:0-14236 GCA_038406195.1 Haplosyllis anthogorgicola | reverse complement strand
CTGGTCAACTTTTTCCTAACTTTTGACACTGAGTCCAAATCTGCTGAAAATGCATTTTCCCCAGTCCAGGGGTGGGGTGTCCTGATCAACTTTTTGCAATGGCGGCCCAGAACACAAATGTAGATTTCGTCAAATATATATAGACCCTCATTGCTGATGCGTGAGGGTCAACAAAAGTAAGTTACATGGTTCCAGGTTATGAACTTATAACTTACCCTTCTTATTGGTGACAGTCTTTTGTAATTTTCAGGGGCGGATCCAGGATTTCCCGTTGGGGGGAGGGGCACCCAGCCCGTTGGGGGGGGGCGCCACCCCTATTTTCACCCAAAATTTAGCAGAAAGTGCATGAAAACAAAGAAAATTTGGGCCGTTGGGGAGGGGGGACGCGCGCTGGCGGCGCCCCCCTTAGATCCGCCAATGATTTTGCAACACTAAAGCTTTCACTTCGACTTCTATCATCACTAAAGTATAGAACATAAAGACGAGATTCTGATATACTGGAAACAACTGACTCAAAGGATGATTGTGAATCTAAAATTACAATGAGACTCTTCCCTCCTGTTTTAATCCAAATGCTAGCGTTGCGTTGACAATATTATCCCTGTTGATTTGTGTTAAAGCCCTTGGAAATTTTATTTGGAAAATAATACTTTCTGTAGTGTCCCATAACTACTCTAGCTGGACATTAGATAATTAGAAGCGGCATTGCACCTCACACAATGCAATACTTCAACTTTAAGTGAACAATTTGCTGGGAATCCGCCTTCAAAGTAGCTACTATTACGGACCATTGGTCCTTCATACATCTCATCATTTAGAATAAATACTAGACCATCTCCATTTGGGCAAGGCATATTTCCAAGGCCAGTGATGCAAATATAATTTTGATTAATGTGTCATTTACTTGAGTACACATCGATCCGAGGATTCATCTCTATATTAGCTGGGGAATCATAAAACTTCGAAACTCCACCGAGACTTATATCAGGGCTGAATATCCTAAGGACATGAATTGTACCAATATAGACATATGGTGTAACATTTATTGATGTTTAGATCAAGTGAAACCAAATGTTTTGCAATACAACCACAACTGTTATTGGAGGTAGCAGTGCTCTAAATTGCTCTAAGGAGTACTTCGTATTTTCTGAATAGTTTAGGAATGAATGTTTAAATTGAGGAATCTGGTTAGGCAAGAATTTCACAATAAACATACTAGGTTTAACATGAGTGAAGATAACGAGCCAAAGAAGGAGCCCAAGGAAGAGCCTAAGGAAGAGCCAAAAACTGGTTGCGTTTGTTGCGTAAGTATTCCTTTCATTGTTCGGAGGTCCGTTCTTTGCATGTTTCTACATGTACCCGTTTAGCTGTCAAACTTTATTTGAATTGCAATACACAGTAACGGAGCTTTTGGACACAGGTTATGCGTAGTTAGAGATAAATGGGTGTGCCAGTATCAATAGAAATAGTAAACAGTAACAATATGTCACAACTAAGTTTAAAAGGCAGATCGAAAATAAACAAATTAGGAAACTGATGATATCGCACTTTTGAGACAAATTTCAAGTCGCGTCGATGATGAACCAAGGAAAATTCAATGCTGACCAAAAATTAATATATCCATTTCTCTCAAATCAAACATAAATTGGGACAGAAGTTTACATGAAGTCAATTTTATGATTGATAAGTGAGCAAACTAGGAAACTGATTATACAGCACTTTCCAAACGAATTTCAAGTCTGTCAAAGTAAATTTTAATTGATGCATGCAGTTTACGTTATAGCTTCAATAACGCCACAACATTTTTATTCACAGAAGATCTTAAGTTTCTTTGCATTTATGCAACTTAATGGGTAATTAATGAGCATTTATACTGCCTAACTTTTCCAGCAAACATTTTTGTTTATGACTGCTAAATTATATTTCGGTACCGGTTATCTGGATATCTGATTTACTCCCCAGTTACCCGATTAACTGGAAAGGGCTATTAACTGGAGGCCCTAATTCAGGTGTCCTAATTTTGATTAAAAGCAATTCTTATTACTTCTAAATCATGAAAATAAGGTGTTCACATTAACGTGTACTCTATTATCAATGCCAGTATAACACATTATTTTCATATTCCTAAACGTGTATAAATTCCGCGATGGATTTGAATTTTATTATGCTTTTGCAACAGAATTGTTTCGGACACTTATGTGACAAGCCAAATGTTCCCGTAAATTTATGAAATCCGAGACATAATTGTTACTTAAATTTTCAGAAAATCTATATAAACATAGCCCCTGAACATTTCGTGGACAGAGCTAATGTTAGACCTCTGCAAAATGTGCAGATATTCCTGTGTTAGATGTCCTATTGCCATTATTACCATATTGTAGATATAACAGGCTTCATTACTCTAGACAGGCTCAATGTTGGACTTTATCATATCATGCCGTAAAAATAAATGATGCAGCCACTGAGCTGCTGTGACAAGATCAATGAATGACTGATATGATAACATTTTAACTTTGATTTTAGTTTTTGACAGTTTACCATATTTTCTATATCTGTAGATTAAACTGTAGTAATTTGTTGCGCAAACAATAAAGATGATGGTTGGGCTTCATGTGACGCCGCTTTGTATCGTAGCTTGAGATCTAATGCAAAAAGCAGTTCGTAAAGAAATACTTGCCCCTGTCCAATTAAAGTTAAATATAGTATGTGCAACATTTCAAATGAGATTGTCAAATCTTTCATTAAATATTACTAGTGTATCTTTTGAATTAAGACATTTTAACGTTCTAAAGGCAAATTTATTACCTCGTTGAATGGAATCGGATAGCACTAAACACCTCCGATCAGTGTTGCTCCAATTTAACTTTACCTCACATTATCACGATAGTCCCTTTGATGAGTAATTTAAGGATACGCCATTGATAGGCAAGAGGCTTAAACTGTTCAGTTTCCGAAACAGAAAGTATTTATTCACCTTTTCACCAAATGATTAAATTTTAGTCATTTCGTGACATTTCATCATTAATATCCACTAGTGTTTTGCTGCCATCATTTCAATTGTCAACTTATTTCGCACTTGCAAATGAATCTGTTGTTGACACGCCTGAAATATACTTATACACATTCAGAACTCCCAGTGTGTTTGCAATTTTGATGTTTGCCAGTCTATTTCGTTTTTAAAACAATGTGTCTTCCAGAAGCACTATGGTGATACTGAGTGGCAGGTACTGTTCGTATCCTAATGGTAGATTGGAGCGTTGCAACCGTTCCTTGGCAGTTCCTACATGTACACACAATGGGCGACCTTCGCAATCGGCAATTTGAGAGACATGAACAGTTTATGGAGTCAACAAAATCAAACACTCTTGAAATCAAGTTGGTTGAGTAGCTGATTGGTCCTACAATACGAAACGCTGAATTTAATACTGTTCACTTATGTGTACAAGAAATCACAATGACCAGGGTTGTGAATCGAGCCCAATCCAAAGGTTTTAATACCATATATATTTATCAATTTTGTATTATTGATATACGAAGTACGTAGCTATTACAATAATAAATGTATATTATTAGCCTCGCGAAAGAGAGGATTCTGCAACGATGGAGATCTAGAATTGACAGATTTTATGAAATGTTTTGAAACTAGAGGGCGCTGGAAACCACTATCCCATGCCTTACATGGGCACCGGAGGGTAAATGCATTTTCAGCAGTTTTGGGCGCAGTGTGCAAAGTTTGGAGACTAGACCCCCCCCCCATGTAGTTGAGTAAATGGAGCGAGGCTGTAACCGACAGGTTGTCTATCTAGTTCATTTAGTATTTCAAATAAGACTCAACATGATACCGTATTGTTCCTAAATAAGGTGCTGCCTATGATTCGAGCACATCCTCATACTTCGCGAGAAATTAATCAAATATTTACCTTACCTGTCAAATCGCTTTTACATAAAACAACCCAGTATCAAATCATTTTCATACATCTATTTGTTACATGCAAATATCAATAAGCTAACAAGTGAAACTTTTTATGCTTCTTCCACTCGTGAAGTTTCAACAATTAATTTATATGTAAAACGTTAGTTAGCAGAGCTGTCTTGCTAAAATTTGTCTAAGCGTCGGGCGCTGTATTTATTTAGTAGCAATACGGTAAATTTGTAGATGACGTGACACCATCTGTGCTTTACTGTTCTGTTTTGCTCTTGTACTCAAGAAACGGTACGTTCTTACGCACATCAACAAAAACTGTTATTCCTCGCAAACGCAATAATTTGAACATAACGACACTTTAATCTGACAACAGCAAACAATTCATCTGTAGTAAAAGAATAATTTAAAAACGGTAAAACCACAAGTTTGCTATTATTTATCACACAATGCCGGTACTACTTAAGATCAAGGACGGTTTTATAAGGTGACTCCGCCAATGTACTCAGCGATAGGGCTCGGACAACTAGTCATACTGGCCGATAATCGGATAACTTTGCTGACTAGTCGACTACTATTTCTGTAGTTGACTAGTCTGAGATGTTGACAGTAAATATCTATTTAGGGATAAATATTTGTTAACAGACAAAAACTTGATTTACAATCTGCGAGTGATATCCTTTTAAAATGCTATGAGTAATATAATGAAATTTCAAACAAAACTCGAAACATGTATTTAAATAGGCTGAACCCAAGAGAATCCAAGTGTACTCGGCAACAATAGAGAATTCAATCTCTGGCCAAGAGAAAGAAAGGAATCTGATTGTCTTGGCGCACACACAGATCATTAAGAAGATTTTCCTCCCACTGTCTCTTGTGCCTTGACAATGATACGTATAAAACGCACTGGGTGTCACTGTGCACCTTAAAGACTCGTCCGATCAGCGCCCACGAAACTCTTACATGTGTACAAGCGGATCAGTTTCAAAACTTTACAGCAAATTTAGAAGTTTTCAATGGTAACTATATCGCACTGCTCTGCTTTTGTGACACAGGCCGCACCGGGGCCACTGGCACTCCTATTTTAGATTCTGGATGCCAGTAAAGACCCACTATTGAGACAAACGTCGTGTAATTTCATCAGCTCGTTTTCATGTTTGACAGCAACTTTTCTTGCTATTTAAACATATAATACACGCAGTGTTGTCACTACGACGTTGGCACGCGGGATTCTTACGCTGAATTGAGGAAATGTCCCCCAGAAATTGAGGCAAAGAGTCAAAAGTGACCCCCAAATTTATTGCGTATGTGTTGTGAAATCTTGAAATGTGCAGTGATAAGGAAGACGGCATATGGTGATCATTAGTCTATCGCGCATGCGTCGATAGACTTCTTTGACCCAAGACCTAAAACGTCCATGAGCTCAAATAAAGCACCGGGAACCAGTCAGGTGGGGTTGGAAAGGTTCGGGTGCATGGCTGTGAACTCTGTTCAAACTTGTTCACTCTTCAGGTAACCGCTGGTGTGGTCGAAGATCGTGACCCGACAACCTTACCGGTTAGAATCGATTACCTTTCCCACTTAGTCGACTAACCGTTACCATCCCTGATTGTTACTAACACACAGGTACACTATTGGCGTACAACTGACACTAGTCTTTCTTTCATTTCACTTCCTTATGGTAAAATCAATAAAGTCTTGCATAAATGTATCTTTTATTCACTGAGGAATTGCCAACAACAAACGTAATCCATACGCGTCTTAATGGACTTGATGGCTTTGCTCACGAGTTAAAAACTTCACGTTTAAAACGATCCCATTTAGCATGTTATTAAAACATTCTTTGGGTTTTTTTCTGGTATTGATACAAAGAAACAGTTCATTAATGATACAGATGTAGATAGAAGCTTTAAAGCCACAAACATAAGAGCTACATCAAGAATTCTCTCACTAGACCAGTGCGATGGGAGCCTCACCAATTTCATTTTCAACTTTGTTTTGACTATACATTTCACACAAGCTACAGTAGAAACTGCTTTAAAAGCCACTGTATTGTGCAGCCAACTGGCATTTACGGCCAATATTTTGGTTTATTTCCTATATATTCTCATAGATAAATCATTAAAATTGTCACTGTTTTGTAAGGCCACCTGTCATTTACGAACAATTTAAATTATGAGTAAGGGTGACCCTTCAAAGCAGGTTCTACTGTCTTTTCTATTGGTATATTTGTGTATCTCTCATTTTCAATTTTCAACGGTAATGTACCAAATAGCAATTTATAAATGATACATCATTCGTTTCCTGGGACATCGAGTACTAAATTTGTGTCTATTTTGAGTTTATTATAAGTGCACAATAATATGAAATACAGTAGAGCATTCTTTCAGAGGCCACCCTTACTCATAATGTAAATTGGCCGTAAATGACAGGTGGCCTCGCAAATCAATAATGATTTATCCATAAGAAAACATAAGAATACATGTTGGTCGTTAATGGCATGCGGCTGTACAAAAACATTGGCTTGTTAAAGTCTGCAAGTTCTGCTGTACTAAGATGGCTGCCAAATATGGAAAATGGAACTTACTTTGAAGCATGTAGTTCTTCTGCTCTTTGTTTCTCCTTTTCTTGTTGTTTCTTCAGTCGTTCTCTTTCCTTCTCCTGCTTTTCTTCTATTTGTTTCCGTATCTCCGCCATCTCCTGCAAAAACCAGAAATTACCTAACATTTTATTGGTTGAAACGCACTTTTAAAACGCACTGACATTTCCTTTCAGAGTTTAGCCTTTGCGTGTTTTCGTCGGCTACACGTTTTTTCCGCCACGGGTAAGGGCTCACGAATCTGTATGGACAAATACTGTGGCCTTCACGCTGAAATCAGGGGTCGCGTTAGCACTCGCCCGCTCGCCCGTGGCTGGTTGATTTGAGCTCCGGGCGAGTGGATTTTGTAAAGTACTCGCCCGGATGGGCTGGTGGATATTTCAGAATGCCACTCCCTGTGAGAAATTTCAATGACACACTCATAATCATTTGATCAATTGGACAACACAAAACTGGATGTGTTCTTTCTTGTCTTGCCCTTTAAATATGTACATGCAACAATTCTTAAACTTAAAACACATAAGTGCTGAAATTTCAATCCTTTCATTATTTTTCACTCATGCTCAGTTATGCAACCTCAATCCACCCGGGCGAGTGAAAATTTTACCGGGCGAGTAACTTTCCAGATCTACTCGCCTGGACTGTCAAGTGGAATTAAATTCTTAGTGCGACCCCTGAGAACTACGCCAACAATTCATTAATCAATTGATAACGGCTAACATTACCTGGATGACATGGGTAATATTAATTGTTTCAGGTATTTAGTGAACTATTCGCCTTTCGACATAGTATACAAATTATGCAAGTTTGGACCAATTAAACTAGTCCTCTTCGTAATGAAAGAGATTCAGCGAACAAACAAGGTGCATCATGCAGTCGGTTATGCGGCCAAACTCTTCCCGGGATCATATCTTGTCATCGTCATGATTGGAGTTTGTAAAGGTTAGGTTCGTTTTTAATTTATATTTATCAAAGCGATGCTCAAATGGAGAGAGTAATGTATACAACTTTATGTAAGCATATTTATACATATTTAAATGCAGTGTAATACATACCGTATTGTTCCTGAATAAAGCGCCGTCGCTAATTAAAGCGTCCCCCACGTTTTTGCCGGCAAAAAATAAAAAATAAATTTCCCGTTCAATATTTATGTGTAAAAATTTTGTTAAGCACAAGTGATTATTTGATCTTGTAATTATATTTTCCACAAATGTAAATGTTTTTCTTTTGAGTTATTGTTTGAAATTGTAAAAGTTGACCTGGTTTTTATTCAAATCGTCAAACTTTACATTTGTCATTGATGAACTGTGTCCGCTAAAATTGGTATTATGGTAATTCTAAATAAAGTGCCCTCATAAAAATTGGTCTAAGCACCCGGCGCTTTATTCAGGAACAATACGGTAATTCGAAATCAATACTCGACAAACATGTGCGAAATGCATACCGCGTTTAATAAGTCGAATGCGTTGTCAATAGCTACCGAATGGAAATATTATTGTTTGCTCGTAGCAAACAGAAAAAAAGACAATGAGAGGTATTATTAAAACATGCAATGACTTTTTCACAGGATGTTTGCTTATTGATTTAGCTTTTGTTATCTTGGAAAGAAAGGGACTTCCGTTATTAGTTGAAAACAATTGTTGCAATTGTTTAATTATTTAGAGTAAATCTCCACCACAGAAACATTTTTAATGTTTAATTTTTGACAATGCTAGATTTTAAGCCAGATTTTTTGGGGTGCTGAAATGTGCGCAAAAATTAATCATGTCATTTATCTTAATTGTTTATTTAATTTACATGTATGTAATCACTTTTCTGTTTGAATATGTAGAAAATTGAAGACATAAAAATGATACATAGAATGTCAGCATTAGCAAATATTTTTCCTCAAACAAGATTCGCATTTTCGCGTAATTTATTAAATTTTTGCCACTTAACTTCTTTCGGCGAGGAAGACTGAAGTTATTTTACATAAAAGGTGATTGAAATTTTGATGCACCACCTTCTATTCATCATTCATGCTCGCGGAATTGCCTTAAATGTTTAATTGCTAGTTAAATCAATAACGATGGATTATTATCCTACTTAATATCAGTGTCTGTAATGTAAAAAAAACCCCGTTTGTGAACAACCCAGATGTCACAGTGTTGAGGCATGAAATAATGAAGGGTCGGGTTGTTCGGAAAATAAGTGGAAAGGTCCCAATGGTACGTTTGTTTGTTTGTTTTCAAAACAGTGTGACAACTCTGCCCCAAAACTGAAGGATTTCTACGAATCCAGTGCATGGATTGTTGGAGTTTCCGGCAATGCAAATTTTCAAAGGTTCCTTTGTAGTGCCCATTTAGAACAAACGAGGTGGATCTATTGATAATTGTAAACGCAAATACATTAATTTTTGGAACAGTCCTTATTGATCAGCAGCTGTGCACGAACCATGAATATTTCTAATTGATTTTTTTCGCGCACATCACGTGCATTCCAGCTTATGAATTTTTCATGTATTTCATGCATGCATTGCAGTGTTATAACATTAACTCTTTAGTTTTTAAATGGAAATCCTAATGATAATGAAACAGTTATTACATTTACATTTCAAGTGTAATAAAATTCCTCTTCTTAAGTCGCCCGTGAAAATGAGAAGGTAACGTTCTCAGTTGTGTGTGTACCTGTTCGTGTGTTTATGTATTGCAAGCAGGGCGCAAGTCTTAGCTCAAAAGCAGTTTTATTACATTAGTTACAAAATAAAGAGGTTGCTGATTGTTTACCCTGAGGACCCGTATCTTAATATCCTTTAATGTGCTATATAGAAACAATTCCTGCTTAATTAATAATGAATGTGTGTAAGGATGTCTCGCTCATTAGTGAAAACTCTCGTAAAAAAATTAGCATGCCGGCATCTAGATTCTTACATGCATGAACTTTGGCAGCAGATCAAATAAGATTCAGTTATCTGAGTACAATAGTAATAATAAACATATTTAAGGTGCTGCTTTTAACTTGATCCAGTAGCCTTAACATATTTGAGTATAACTGCCAACTACTTACAGCATTTTAACGCCGAAAGTGTTTTCTTGTGTGCGTATTCATACGTAGATGGTTCAATTATTGATAGTATTCACATGCAACATGCATCTGTGCGCGAAAGCTGTGTATACTGAAAGAACAGTATTATGATAAGGCTAAACATGGTAAATTTATGATTTTATTGATATGTACATTATTGATTTAATATTATTGAATGACACAACGTTTAACGCCAACGGAGCAAAGTGTTACATTTTGCTTAAATGTTAACATTGCAAAGTACTTCGTATTTCCTTATGAGAACTAATGAAGTCAATGTGCAAGATGCCCTTTTGAAACTGTATCCCCAGGCAAATTATAAGACAACAGCAGCATTATTCCACAATCGGTGTTGTCGCTGCAGCGCGGGCACGCGGGATTTCCGCACTGAATATGGGAAATGTCCCCCAAAAATTTAGGCAAGGGGTCACAAGTGACCCCCAAATTTGTTTTTTGTGCTCTGGAATCTTGAATGGTGTTAGGGCATACAATTGACACATAATTCTAAGTAAGTGTTTTATGAGTTTTTTTACTAGTCCACAGCTACAAGAAATCCATTGACACATATAGTTAGGGCCCAGCTTATGAAATCCCTTCTGTGTCTTACCAACACAACTATTCAGTTTTAAGCTTTAGTGTCATTAATATGGGACATGTGGCTATCAGTTTCAGTTTTGTACCTGCAGTTTAAACATAGTGACCCTTGCTGCAGTGAAAATGTCCCCCAGAAATAAGGTATGCGGGACAAAATGTCCCCCGAATTTCAAAAGTAGCGACAACACTGCACAATGCTGTTTCTGTACTTAGGTCTTTACCATTAAAATATTAAATTGATGATATTTTTATTGGTTTGAAAATTCCAATGACCCTTAAGATGTTTAGTGATTTTCATGTTAATAGTTGATGCGGACTAAATTCTAATGAGTGATAATAAGTTTATTTTAATTTTAGAAAGGACTGAATACCTTGATAATGTAACATGATGACGAGTACATAAAGTTCATTACATTTTTGCGTATTAGAATCACTGGCTTGAAAAAAAACCCAGCTGCAGAGTCATGCAAGAAATGGTTGTGTATTAATCCAATGGAAGGGTCTCCGAAAGTTGCGTCAAGCTATTTTTTAAGTTCATACAAGTCAGTTAAATGTGGCATTCTGAATTTGTACAATTGTAGGTGTACGATACAACAATCAGCACGTTTATAAATGGAATGGGAATCGGTTACACAGCACGAGACACGAGAACACTCACCTCATCAGTTCAAGACGTGGCGACCGCCGGATTCGTCAGAATTGGTGCCAACAAAAACGGTGAGGCTTTAAGTGTGATGTTCAAAGAAATGTGCAAATTTTTTCTTCATTCAAGTCATTTGGATTTTAAAGTGCAACGGTCGATAAAAATAGAATTTAACGTCTGCATTATCAATAAAATTTGGGAACCAATTTCCCATTGACTTGTGACAGAAATGATCAATGTAACCTGATATGTTGCCTTAAGAACAAACGTTCATGTATTTTACTCATTTCTAAATTTCTTATTTACAGACGAAGATCAGTTCACAGGAAGATTGCAGGATATGCGATTCTTTGACATAACATTAACAAACAGGTAATTTCATCATGTGTTAACCAGAAATTATTTGTCGATCCTTATTTGTTTTGATCAATGGTTATTTTTAGAATCGTTGTATGTAAACAAATTTACATTGTATTTTTAGGGATATACAAACCATTTATACCGGACAAGTACCGGAGTTGCGTATCCAGTCTGATTGTCGATGTCCGCCAACCCACCCGAGAATCCGACCGGATCACACAGAATACTGTATCCGGAATGGTGTCCCGGATAACACTGGCGATGAAATCCTGAGACTGAACGCTGATGCATACCCATTGGAATACATAAACGACGGTGATGTGAACAACTGCTGGATATCGTCTTTCTTAGATGATGTTACAATTGAAGTGGATCTTGGTGATCAGTTTCAGGTATTATGAACCAACAATTAATTAATTTGGAGATTGAAAGCTTAGAACAAGCCTAAACGCGGTCATCACAAGTGCGTTCGCCGATGCACGGGTGATATCCCAACTTCCAAGAAAGATTCCAAACTCAACACTAAAGTGTATGCAGGCTGTTCTGTGACTTACGCAAAGCCAGCGTGATTCCCAGGAAAACTAACATTTCCAGTTGAAAATTGCACCACACATTGCACTTGTTTAAATAAATTGCTATCTGAAACTAAATTTTTCAGGTGTTTTATGTTATGCTGCAATTCTACAGTCCTCAACCTAAAAAGGTAACAATAGAACGCATGATATCTGAAGACAGTGGCTGGGAGAAGTGGCAGATGTTTGCGGATGACTGCCAAGCCGCTTTTGGACTCGAAAACAACGGTGTCTTATCAACTTCTACTTCAGTGAACTGTTTACAGTTCGGAACGTGAGTCAAAAAGAAGTTTAATGTTAAGGGGCTGTTATTCATTTAACGGATAATATGAATAACAGACCCTTAACATTAACTTTGGAAAATATATGAATAGAAATTCTCTTTGCATTCTTTTAGAGTGTATGAAATTGAAATGATTGGGTTCAATTAATATGAGCCACACTTGTACTCTCAGGAACGGCCTGTTGGTACCATACTCAATGGGTAACATCACGTTCAACGTCCTGTCTCCAGGACCAGTAGCACGACCTGGTCACAACGACTTCTACAACACGGTGGAACTCACTGAATTTGTTAAAGCACAAAAGATACGTGTGAGATTGGAGGACCACTACTACGTCCAGCATGAGCGACATCAATATTATGGGATATGTGAATACATTGTAACATCAAGGTAAGAGTATTGCTCTTCATGTGGCCTGTATTCAGCTTAAATTAACAAGTGAGTGGGAGGAACTCGGATTGAGCATTAGGAAAGGTCTACAATGCTTAAAATTTCAAGATAAAAATAAGTGGCCTACCAGAGTTAACATGATAGGTTTGTGATTTTGAAACGCAGACTGTTATCTTAGGTCCGAAACAACGGTACCAGTAGCCACAGAGCAATGCCATGGTTTAGTATCGTGCTTTATCCTTTGTAACGAACTTCATTCTGCTTTTAGATGCAACTGCAATGGTCACGGTGATGAGTGTGACGTTAGCATCAGACCATATGAGTGCAAATGTCTTGCCAGCAGTTACACCGAAGGAAATCAGGTTTGTGGAATTTCGGCCGTCATTGCGGTGTAAAACTGCAGTTCAAAAATCTCCACTCTTAAAATAAATTGAAGTGCATTTTTTATGTGAAAGGGTAAAGATTACTAATAAATGCATTTCACTTTCTCTTCAGTGTGAAAAATGTCAACCTTTATACAACGACAAGCCGTACAGAGCAGGTGATCAGATCAATGCGTACAACTGCAAACCTTGTCAGTGTTATGATCATGCAGATCGTTGTGTATATGATTCATCCGTCGATCCATTTCCAAACGAGCACAGTCAAGGTGGTGGTGGAGTGTGCGTCGATTGTCAGTAAGTGGAACAGATAAAGTCGAGCTGTCTGAACCAAATTGTCACAGTGACTTGTTTCATAAATGTCCTTATTAATTTAAAAATATGTATTTCATTGTTGGGCAATCAGTGAAACAAGTTTAAACTTTGAATAA
This sequence comes from Haplosyllis anthogorgicola, assembly GCA_038406195.1. Classification (NCBI taxonomy): domain Eukaryota; kingdom Metazoa; phylum Annelida; class Polychaeta; order Phyllodocida; family Syllidae; genus Haplosyllis; species Haplosyllis anthogorgicola. The sequence continues at coordinate 998 of JBCAUI010416730.1, read as the reverse complement.
CTGTCGTTAAATTTAATTTCAGACACAATACACAGGGTCGGTATTGTGGTGAATGTACAGATCTGTACTACCGTGAAGTCAGCAGAAGTTTATATGACGAGAACGTATGTACACCATGCAACTGTTATGAACCAGGATTGAAAAATGGTATCCTCAGCTGTGCAAAGGTAAATTATACTTCTGTGCTTCAAGTTAGATAGAGTTTTAGATTTGAGTTATTGTGAACAAATTATGTATTTCATCTCATTGCCTTAAAGTTTTTTTCGTTCAATTAGGTTGGAGGTCAGTGCGAGTGTAAGGATCGGATTTCGTCCCGTGCCTGCGATGCCTGTGAGGATGGATACTTTAACCTGCAAGCAGCAAATCCAGTGGGCTGTGAACCCTGCAACTGTCACACGCCTGGAACATTCAATGGAGATATAAAGTGTCATGCAACAGCAGGACAGTGTAACTGCAAGGCTAATGTCAGGAGTAAGGAATTTGCATACTTGTCTATCTAAAATAGAGCCAAAAGAAAAATTATTTGATGGCCAAAAGTTCCCAGTTGCCTTCATTTGAATTATATAACACCTAACATTATTGTTCACAGATACACGTTGCGATGCCTGTCAATATGGTTACTATAACTTGGATGAAAACAACCCAGAGGGGTGTACAGCATGTGAATGTCATCCAGTAGGATCAAATGATCCATTTTGTAACCCAATATCTGGCCAGTGTCAATGTAAGGTAGGTGAAAAACCTGAATATTGTCGACGAAATCAGTGCTCAAAATAAGCACTCACTCAGCTGCCAGGCATGGCGACCTAAGGTTGGCTCAGGCAAGTGCTGGCCCTGCAAGGCAACCGTACTTTTATCTTGACAAAAACGGTGTAAATAATGACAACAAAATACATGTAGATCTTTATTTTGCACACGCAAATGTCGTACCGTCGTACAGTACGGAGGGTCCGCGTTGAAAGTAAGACAACTAAGCAGATTCAGTTGACAAACGACTT
>JBCAUI010416619.1:0-14236 GCA_038406195.1 Haplosyllis anthogorgicola | reverse complement strand
ACCATATATGGACAACCAGAATATAAACTGGGTCAAATATAACCATATAAGGGCAATTAGAACCATTAACTGTGTCACCCAGGCACCAAATCACTCAGCTGGAACTGAAATTACTGAACCAAATCTGTAACAAATCAACTGGAACCATTTTGAGCAGGGAATTTTGGTCTCCTCTGGCTCAAAGAAATATTATTCCAGTCGATTTAAGACTTTTCATGTGAAAATAGAATGATCCAGGAACCAATAAATGTCTTAATGCTATTCCAATACGAATTGTGAAGTTAACCCTTTACTATCTATTTTTTAAGGAAAAAGTCACTTTGCGACAAGCCTATCGCACAAAATCGTATCAATAGTCCTGAACTGTATTATAATGGTACATTGTTTCTCAACAGATCCCGACAGTTTGAAGCCCCTTCGAAGTGCAAAACTTTGAGAGGAGCATTATGGATCAGTCGATAGAGCTCCAAGTGTCAATGTACAACACAATATTCGTTGGTGGAGCCATCTTGTGGACTGTGCTGTCCTCTATCGTTATCTACATACAATACTCAGCCACCAGTTCCGTTTCGACCGAAGAGACATTAAAACCAAAGTCGACGTCAATGAGCAAAGCGCCAGACAAGGCAGAAGCGAACTCGTTAGAAATGAAGATCAGATTGGGAGCCAAGCCACCAGCCAAGAGTGAGTTAGTTTGCACTTCATATTTGCGCATTTACACAATCCATAAAATTAAGGTCCTTATATTGTCTTTCTTTAATTGTGTCAAATGTGTCTAAAACAATTGAAAGGAAGTTACACCTTTCACTTAAGTTGAAATGCGTCAATTTTGGTTCACTGATTAAAGCATGTTACGCAAATCAGGCAGTTAACATTGCGTGTATTAATAAAAATAATAATATTTTGGAGTGAAAGGACTGTAACAGAAGGTTCAACACAGTTATTTTGTAGTTTGAACCGACACAGCAAAAGACCTTTATGTTCCCCCTACAGTACCGTGGTTTGTACTCAAGAAATAGGGTAGGTTTCACAGAATGAACTGCCGAATGATGGGCATCGAATATTTCCATTTCTCCGTACATTTTTACGTAGGTGTGTCAACGTTGCACGCGACAGGGTGAATGACCGAACATAATACAAACATTGGGCCATATCACATTACATGTAGTAATTTTGTTCGTAAAACTTTATGACAAGCGATCTAATTTGATATAATTAACATGATTTTTCCGTTGTAAATGAAGGTAGCTCTATTAATTATATTTTACTTTATTATCCCTGTTTTTGCTCTGAGTCTCAGTTTATGGTGAAACAATTCAGCGACCTTGGGAGGCACTTTTACGTAACAACAAAAAGCCCCGTTCTCTAACTTTTCCATTTCGACACCAAAGTTATTAATGATTTTTTTCATGCCACGATCTAAACTTTTGGAGTATCAGTTTGGGAATAGTTCAGAATAAAGAAATTCAGTGCCTTATCGTGAACAAAATTATTGTATGAAACGTCCTTTCAAAATAGTTTCCTCTTCTGCAGATGAAAAAAAAATCCTATCAGTTTTGCAACAATAGTGTTTCACGCGGCTTTTTTTTTTTTGATTGCACAAAATAGTATTTTTGTGTTTCGAAACGGTCGTATAATAACATTATATTCTTGAACTGACGTATATCAAAACACGTCATGAATTAGTTCCAACAATCTATAAACTTTTCTTCGTGAGATTTCACCATCAGAATACAAAATATACATTGGATTTATTGCCCGTCGGGTACTGCACCCTCACCGGCAAGGAAAAATAATTTACAACAGGGAAGCCCAAATTCCAATGTGTCCTCATTATTTGCATTGAAATATGTCATCGTTTTATGAACTTGAATAACTTTGTTCTTTTAGAGGGAATTCCTCCCTGTTTACCAGGAAGATGTCCGCTATTCGGCCACACATTTGCGAATCTCTTCGACCCCGCAAAACCTCACCTCGGGCTTACGGAACTGGCCAAGAAGCATGGGGATGTTTTTTCAATGCAGGTAAATTAATACTTTTCCAGAGCATGACATTGACAATAGAAGTCCGAAAGCTCAGCGTGAAATTCTTTTGGTTTTGCTTTGTTCTGCAGCTCTTGAAATTACTATCAATTCAGAAATATATAGAACAAAGAGAAAACAAAAGAATTCCACGCTGTATTTTACTGTACTATTGTTCAAAACTGATAGAAATTTCATCCTCTGTACGCAACCAAACGATTGGTGTTTCAAAAGCTGTAAAAAGTGAAAATGGATTCTTGCGGTTCTAAAAAATTATGGTTGTTGCTGAGAAGGGACTGCACTGCTGACTTCTAAAGCCGTTTTAAAATATTACCACATCATCAACTTCAAATAACTTATGGCAAAGACTAGCTAACCAAATAACTTTAAATATCTACCATGGGACTCTTTGGACTCTTTTGCTCTTCAAGGCAAACAACAATGGTGATTCATTCAATTTACGCATGTCAGTTTAATAATACTTTATTTAACTATAATTTATAACAACATAAAAAACTATCGTAATCTTTTCTCATTTTTCCCACCAGATTTTACAACAAAACATTGTTGTTGTCAATGAACTGACGTTAATCAAAGAAGCCTTGAATAACAACGCCTTTTCCGGACGGCCATTCATATTCAGGTAAATATTTCTACAAGTATGAATAGCAAATATGAGATTATCCCATTATTTTCAATTCTACGTTGTTTACTTCATGACCATTGAGTGTAATTGCGATAACAATCAGATTTGAACCGTTTGCACTCGGATTGCATTCAATAGTATGTTTATGGTTAAGTGAAAGTTGTCACGAAGCCTGATACAGCGTATGGAAACTGTCAGCGGTTTATGGAAAAATGTTTTGTCAAGTTTCGACGGGATATTATCTTGCCGATTTCTTTATTTTTTTATTTTTATAAATATACATACAAACAAATCGGAAAGATACCATCCGAATCTAATGAAAAATTACCCCTTTTCCTGAACAGAAAATGATCATAATTTAGCCAGCTGATGGCACAAAAGGATTGCATGTCCTCAACTTTAGGTTCGGCCCTAGATATAGGCTAGCCACACGATGAAATCTTGTTCATTATAGTACAAAAGAAATTAATAATGTGCTGTTGAGCTAATTGAGATGTTGTTAAACGGAAAAGCTATCATGAATACTGATTACGCTGAGTATAAATTGAAACATAAAATTTCACGCGCAACACCGACGTCCAAGGAGGCAAGTTAGTTTTCACTGTAGTTCAGCAAGTCATCACGAAAAATGAAACGGGCTAATTTTTCGACTGCAGCAAACCTGTGCACATAAGGCCTATGCATAAATTTGGATTACAATATTTTCAACATTAACTTGGAAATAATAAATAATATAAACTCCAGGACATTAAAAACACATTGACAAGTGATAATGTAAAGTATGTATTGCAATGCTACTTGCTAATGTTTACCGACGGTTCTTAGCATTACATAGCATACACAGAAATCGTATCATTTTGGAAACGAAGAGAACAAAGGAGAGAACGAAAGAATTTCATGCTGTGCTTTTTATGCGCTATTGTTAAACTTCTGACACGAATTCTGTGTACTGCTGACTTATTTAACTGGACAAAGAGTGACGATTGAATCAAAAGCGAAGCATATTTTTAACCGAAGTTAAAAATATTAATTAATGTGTAATTCATTTTTGTTTTTATTTCAGGATTCACTACGGATTTCATGGAGCGAAGGATATAATTTTTGGGACATACAGCAAAAAGTGGGCCTACATGAAGAAAATAAGTGCTCAAGGCCTGAGGTAAGAAATGATTCCTCTCTTCATTATCAACTTTATTAAGTTTGAATAGTTGTGGATACAATGTTCATTATTTTGAAATGAGTATGAGGCGACATTTTATCATTCTTTTTTATTTCCATAGAAACGTAACATATTACTATTTCCTCAAAAGCACCTGCTTTCCTATGCTTTGGTTATTTACTAATTGACATGTTCCTGCCCACCCCGCCCAGTAGAAACAGAAAAGCTGTCCGAAGCTGACAGAAAAGCTAAAGAATCCGTAGATTCATGAATTGTCCGTCGTCCGTTGTTGTTGTTATCGTTGCCACCTAATATTTTACAAATACACACCCATGTACTCACTCAAAGACCTAGCAAGATTACATCACTGACCTGTATTCTGCAATTGACGGACATGTGTTCTTTTCTTGTTGCCTTACCCTTAGACATGGATTGAATGTCACAAACTTCATAATTGGCAAGTTTATGTATCACAAAGAACCTCTTTGTTTACGATAAAACTTATGTTGCTGCAATCTATATTTCCAGTTTGACAGCCATGCATATTTGTCAATTTCACAAATCATTATTCGAATGTTGGTTTTATTTTGTGAATTTCTTTATTTTTGTCGAAGTGATGGTGTATTCTCTTAATTTGACCTTAATAAAGCTAAATGAGCTCAGGAGGCTTGCATTAGGATAGTTAGTTGCACATTTTTATATATTTGGCAAATCAAAAGGTGGTGTGACTTCCTAGTTTGAAGCACAGACATATCATATCTGAGAGGAAGGAGATAAAGAGATTTTGCCATAAGGGCGTTTGCCAGAATTTACTGACTAATACAAAGCTCCTAATGAGAAACGTCTGTTCTGTCATTGAACCAAGGTTGTACAGGTGTCACTGACCGAATAATGACACCAGCTAAATGAGTGCACAGATCTGTGCAGCTTAGGAGAAATGACAGTAAAAAAACATTGAATTAGTGTATTGCAGTTTCGATATTAAATCTGTCTGTCTGTCTGTCTGTCTGTCTGTCTGTCTGTCTGTCTGTCTGTCTCTCTGTATCTCTCTCTCTCCGTCTCACTGTCTCTGTTTCTCTCCCTCTCCTTTTGGCAAGTTGCATATTAACATTGTTTATGAGGACATATAATCTGCCAGAACTATAGGACGTTCGAACGAACAGAATGAAGGAAAACTAAAACGGTTTTGTGATTTACAGAATGTTTGGTTATGGTTCTTCTCTGGTAGACACAATTGTCCAAAAGGAAACTGTTGCACTGAAAGAGGCTATTATTGAGTTGAGCGATGATGGACTAAAATCCTTTGATCCACGCATCTGCTTGCTGACCTCAGTTGTTAATGGTTTAGCAGCTGCAGTAAGTACACAAAAATCGTATCAGAACTTTATCACTGTGCCTTTCGGGACTCTTAGCATAGGCACAAAAATATAGGCTAATTCAACCTTAACAAAGTCTGGACAAATTGATCACATAAAAATACCATAAAAGACTAAGTCATTAAGTTTACACTATGTGTATTCAGATCTTAGGACGCAGCTTTGACCATGATGATCCAGTTATGGCTGAGTACAAACTGACAACTAGACTCTTCAGCGAGTCTTGTTCTATAGTAAATGGAATGGAGCTCGATCTGTTTCCATGGCTACGGTTTCTACCCAATCAAAACTTCAAGAAACTGACGTATGCGCGGAATCTACTAGACAATTGGATTGACAGAGAATTACAAGCGGCAAAGGTTTGTTCATTGGAACCAACCCGAAAAATGTAAATCGTTGTTGGAACAATACAAATCCTTGCTCTGCCGTATCTAGAACAACACCACAGCGTAAATTTTTATATACGTGTATAGTTATCAAAACAGATTGTAACTTTGTTATGAATCTCACTTATGAACATCTTGTGAAAATATGTTCACTTTGGTACAATATAATTTCACTATCTGCATCTGCTAGCCAGCCACCACCACACAATGACCATATTCCATGTTAAGTTATCAGTGGCAAGAATAAAGTTTTTTTCCCCAAAGTAACTCTAAAGATCATAGTATGAGATTTACCTTGACTTTCACACCAAAAGGCAGAATCAGCCCCAAGTCCAAACCAAAGTTACAATGGCCCGCCCCTAAAATTACGATTAATTTGGAAATGTACAGAACAAAGAAAGAAAACAGAAGAATTTCAAGCTGTGCTTTTGTATTTATGATTTCTGTTGTTCCAAAACTGATCAGTGTACACAGAAATCGTATCATTTTGGAATCAAAGAGAACAAAGGAGAAAACGAAAGAATTTCAAGCTGTGCGTTTGATGCGTTATTGTCAAGCGTCTACGAATTCTGTGTACTGAGAAATTTCAGGACCTGCTGTGTCTACTGACTTTCCTTTCCTCCTTGTTTATCCTTTTTTGTAGGGGTTGAAATGCTCGTTCTCTTCATTTGAGGAGCAGTAGTAATTCACACTGTGTTTTTGTTTGAGTGAGAGACACATTGCCGGATTACATTGCTTGCAAGTCTAGAGCCACTTGATAACTGATGGCAAGCAGTAGAACGGTACTGAAATGGCACTTTCTCCTTTTCTTGATATTTTCCACTTCACAGGACAGATACGACGGCAGTGACCCGAAGTGTATCTTAGATTTGTTGTTCGAAACGCGTGACAATCCACGGCAGGAAAATGGAGAAAACTTTGAGATAACAGATGCAGATATTCGCAGCATATTTGTTGATCTACTAGTTTCAGGTATGAATTTAAATGAACTTTGTAACTGAGTTAAGTCAAAGAAAAACAAAAGTGAGAAGGAATATTGTGTGAATATTATGATGGATGTGTTGAACCATACATAGAATGCCTGCGGAAAAAGTCCCCCGGGTGCTGCTCAACAGTGCTTAAAAAGTATGTCAGACGTGTGGCCAACTGCCTGCCAACACCCATGTACAGTGTACACTCCTATCAAACCGAAAGCATGAGCAAATCAAAAGTGATTCTGAGGGCCATGCTGCACATGTGAGGATGCACAATAGAGGGTACCAGTGGTCCCATAAAATCGACCTCTATCGACCAAATTTAGTCTGGTCGAGTTAATCTGGCTGGCGACACCAGAGCTACACGAGATTGCGAAAAAGAAAAAAATGGCGGCAGATATTTAAATGTTTAAACGTGAGTTAAGATAGTTGTACACGCTGTGCTTGTCTTCAACCAAAGTAGTTAATTTTATTCCATGAACAATATGTTACATTCCTGAACAAAAACAATTGTCTTTTTTATCAGGCACATTTACCACCGCCATTGCATTGAGTACATTTGTGTACCTGCTGATGGAATTTCCAGGCCTACAAAAAGATCTTCAAAAAGAGGCTAGTTGCCATAGTGGAACCAGAGTACCCTCTAGTGAGGAAAGAAAGAAAATGCCGCTGATAGAAGCCACTATTTTAGAGATACTAAGATATATTTCTCACGTGCCATTAAACTTACCACATTTTACACTGGAAAATACTACTTTAGGAGAATATCGCATACCCAAGAATACACAAGTATGTATTCATTTATAAAACATTAGTTATAAAATAAATCTGTACAAGGAAAGCAGCATAGCATAAAACGTAAGTGCTCTCTGACGAAGTGCAGTTTACTAGACCATTCTTCAATTTTGATCCATTCAATTTAAAGCTGTATCAAAAAACGTATACCGCTCTTATTTTTTTGGCTGTAGACGTGAAATTTCTCTTTAGGTCTTGCTAAATCTTTGGGCGACACACCATGATCCTGAAATTTGGAAAGATCCTTGGAAGTTCAACCCATACAGATTTCTGGACAAGAAAGGAAATCTTTTACCTACAGATCATAAAAATAGGAGAAGGTAAGTTTATATGCACTTCAGTATCTTTCGTTACATTAATTGCACAGCCTGGAGTTCTATTGTCCAAAACAGTTTCTAACACTTGAAATAAGTGTTTAATCGGGAAAGTTGGTTCTTTTTCAAGTTTCCCTAACTGAACAGGAAGTGTTCAACTGTTTTTCAGAATTTTATTCAATTGCTAAATTAGTCTAAGCTGTTGTTACCTCAAATTTTACTGAATAGGCAAAATCATAGAACACAAAACTTGTGTCAGAAGTTACACGCCGTACCTTGTGAAAGCTCTTATATGGAATAGTTGCATATTTGAATCCATTCGAGGATTTTTGAAATCTTCGTCACTTTATTCAGCTTGTCAGAATAATATCGAACGTTACTCTTGTATTTCAAATGCGCAAATGTTCCATTATAGATCTATTGTAAACCAAGAGCTACACATCAAAGTAACAGAATTATGTATCCTATCCATTGGTCGATTTAGGGGAGCACAAGAGGTGCGTGCCCCCCCCCCCACCTCCTATGGCTGATTTTTTTCTTCATTTCATAGTATTTTTTCTGAATTTTGGGTGAAAACTGGGTTGGCGTCTCCCTCTCCCGTAACCTTATGTACACAAGTGGTACGATTTCTGTGTAATGTAAACTTCACCGTCACCCTCTGAAATATCGTATCGTTGTATCATTTGTCTACATATGTGCAATGGATACAATAGAGAAATTTACCTGCTAAATAGTGAAGCCTGTGATATTTTCCATTTCAGTTTAATTCCATTCAGTAGTGGTCGACGAGCATGCTTGGGAGAGAGTTTGGCTCGAGAAAGATTATTTATTTTTGCCACTACAATTGTCCAAAATTTTCAAGTGCTACCACCAGAGGGATGCGATTGCGTCAAGCCATGTGACCCACGTGACTTTGACCTTGGTCTTATTTTGGAACCAAAACCTTTTGAAATCAAAATCGTGAAAAGGCAATAATGTCTAAAAGTTCAGTACACGGAATTTGTATCAGTTTCGAGACGTCTAGAACAAAAGAGAGGACATAAGAATTTCTCGCTGTGCTTTTGATGCGCCATTGTTCCCAAACTGATACAAATTCCGTGTATTGGTGAAGCACAAACTTATTTATTAAAAGACAAGGTTATTCCAAGACGAAGAAGGAGTTGGCTAAAGTTCAGCCAAGAAATGTAAACTTTTGTGAATGTTCCTTAACATGCAGTTCCAGACCTGAACGCAGCTGTTGTTGTCACGATTTATTTGGATTGATGACCATTCCTGACATGTGACACGCATTTCATTTTAGTACAATAGCAGTGAGTTTCTATTGTTAGAAGAAATTGAAAAGAATGTCCTGTGTCCATTTCATCTTCTAATGCGTAATTCGGTTAAAGATAGGGATGCCAAAACTTTGAGAGAAAAGTTATAACTTTATTACTATATTGTTGTTTACATATCAGTTATCTAAGACCATTATCAATATATACATGTATTATATCGTATTTATCCTGTGAGAAAAATTAATAAACACATAGAAACGAATAGCAGCCTTTAATTACTTTTGATGGTGTTCTATTCGGTTTTTTTTATGATTATTAAAATTGGCACTTTTGACATTTAGACCCTGTGATCATTTTAAAAATAATAAAATCATTTGTACAATAATGTAATAAAAATAATAGTATTTCTTACCAATAAAATGTTATACAATAATTTACATACGAGTAAAGTTGGTTCTAAAAAAAGTTTATTGTTTCACAATAAAAAACTTCCAGATTTATTCTATGACTATATAAAAATAATAAAATTTGTTAAGAACAAAAATATTTTGCTTACAAGTAAAATTAGTTCTTAAAGTATTATTGTTTTACAATAAAATCCTTCCAGATTCTATGACAGCAGTATTGAACCTTTCTTTTGAAGCAGACTTAAGAGAGAGATAAAACAAAAATAGCTATTGAATATTCCACTACCTTTGTCAAAAAGAAAATTCTATTAATTTTGGAACAAGAGAATTCAACCCGTGTGGTTCATAGCACAACATGGAGTTGCCATGTTCCTAAATTGATAAAATTTTCCGCAACTGCAACAGCAGTTAATTTAGCACTCTCCACAGGACTTTTTACAGTTTACTAACATGTAGGCAGCGTTAGTCAAGCAGTACCCCTGTTGTTGCCAAGATGCACAGTGATGGTGATCATCATTGCAGTTTTGGATCGTTGCAACTGCATCGCTATTTGCTTGGGCTGGAAAAAGAAAACAAAAGTGAAAACACTGGACCACAATTCAAGGCTGACTTCGGTTTGCTGGGGCTTTACATTAACGTTTAGTGGGGAGGGAAAATTTAATCATTCGGTTTTTAGCCAGAAGTCTTTCTTGTTTCGCTTGTCCGGGCAACTTACGCATATCAAAGCAATTTATAATTTAGTAAATAACTAATTATAATAGAAAATGGATCAATTTAGTCATGAATCTTACCTGTGCACACTCCACAGGACATTTTACAGTTCACTAACATGTAGGCAGCGTTGGTCTGGCAGTACCCCTGTTGTTGCCAAGATGCGCAGTGGTGGTGATCATCAGTGCAGTTCTGGGTCTCAGTTGCGCCGGTATCTGCTCCAGCTGCAAAAAAAAATGCAAGACAGGTAAAAATCAATTCGGCCACAGTTCGAAGCTGATTTCGCATCATTAAATTTCTATCATTTTTATTTCAATAGAGTTTTCAGTTGTTGCGGGACATTAGAAACTAATAGTAATTTGATGATATGTTTTGTGTACTCTGACGTGGGGATCACATAAATGAAAAATGGGTAGGTGGGATTTCACTCTTCAGGCTTGTTTAGGCAAATTATGCAGAATGAAACCACACAGAGCCATTTATACTATTTGTTTAATAAATAAATAACAATAATAGTGACTTGAAAATAACCAGATTTAGTAGTGAACCTAACCTGTGCATGTTCCGCAGGCTTTTCGACATTCTGTCAACATATAAACCGGGTTGGTGTCGCAGTATCCGAGTTGACTCCAAGACTCGCAGTAATGATGATTATCCTCGCATTCAGTATCGTCGGAATCTTCGACAGCTGCTGCCACTAAGAAAGAAAGAAGGTAAAATCATTAGGACACAATTTAACGCTGGTCTTTGGTTACCTCAGGGGGCTCACATACATGTATTAGAAAAATGAACGGCGGAGAGAAGGATTTCATTTTTCTATCTTGGACCAGAGTTATCCTATCTGTTTTGCAGAATAGGCAAATTTCACAGAACAGTTTAATTTGTGGGGTAAATAACAACAACAGTGACTTGAAAATGATTAGATATTGTAATAAATCTAACCTGTGCAATTTCCACAGGATTTTGGACAATATTCTAGCATATAATCCGGGTTGGTGTCACAATATCCACTTTGACTCCAGGACTCGCAGTGGCGATGATAGTCCTTGCATTGCGGGATATCAACTATGTCTGCTTCAGCTGAAAAAATTAAAGATAATTCTTGATGTACCACTAATTTACACCAAAGTCACTGAATCAAATTCAAGGTCACAGTATTAAAAGATGTGTTTTGACTGTTATCCGGCAATCTCACAAACTTTGATGTACATAAATATTAATTTAATCAATCCTAGCAGTTAAATGTCAAATTAATAAAGGTCATTTGAAGGCAACTGTCTCAAAAAGGTCTAATTTTTTTTACATTTCTTTTGTTTTAATACCAAGCAATACACAATAATTGTATCACATCTTTATAAGCTGACATTTACACCCTTATTTTCACGATTGACACGATTTTTGTGCAATGAAGTTGTATCTCGGGCACTCTACGAGTGGGTTATGCTGTATTCAAATTAATAATAAATGCTTCACTGTAAACGTAGCCGGATTAACACACGACTTAATCATTACCATTCCAAATTGTACCTACCTTCGGGAGCAGAGGAACAGAATCGGCACGACTGCTTGCAGTTTTGTCTCATGTAAGCCTGAAATAAATAGGTAAAGAGTTCGCAATTGTTGAGTTGCCAGTCAAAATAATGAACTTTTTTTGCTTGGTCTCCGGCAAGTAGTTTCTATTTTGAGACAAAATTACCAAAATTAATTCCTTGACAAAGTCACACGACAGGAAATGTAAAACGTAAAAGTTTTAGGCAAAAAAATTATGATTTTTTTTCTCAGCTGAAACTTACCGCGTAGTAATAACTATTGCAATATCCAACTCTTGACCAGTATCCACAATTAGTACTTCTGTCGTTGCAGTCTGTTGGGAAGTAAAAAACATTGAATTGAAACCTTTAACATCACAGCAGTCATTAACGGTTGCATCTAGTCAATAAACATGCCGACCTAATTGGCCTAATTTTCAGACTTTTCACGTGAAATAAATTGGCACAACATTTGACTAAATTTTCTAACAGAAATATTTACTTGTAGGTCTGACTCCACCGTTGCAAAAATTGCAGGATTTCTTGCAGTTAACTAACATGTAGCCTGGGTTAGACTGGCAGTATCCAGAAGAAGCCCACGATGCGCAGTGGTTATTGTTGTCAACACAGTTTCCTGTGATAAAAGAAGAAAATGTTCCTGATCACTTCGTCGCCAGATCGCGCTTATTGTTAAAAGCGTTCATCTTGTATTCAAATACCACACTGTCACGACCGGTATCGGTGTGGCAGAGGATCAAAATCCCAATATACTTGGTACAAAAGAATATTTTTACATCAAAAGCACAGGGTAGAATTCCTTTGTTCTCCAACGTTACCAAATTGGTAGCCACGTCGGGAACTGAGCAGAAGAATGAAATGCCCATTCTTGACTCTTCACTTCAAGAAGAATAGGTGCTTTTGTTTAAATGAAAAGTAGTTGTTCAACTACAAGTCTGTCGAACACGGTATTTTTGTTTCGTTTCGTTATTTTCGTTTCATTTCGTTATTTTCGTTTCGTTTCGGCATTCACGATTTCTATTTTGATGGTTATCGTCGTTTTCAGAATCGGCGTTTTTTAGGCCGGGGACCACATACTCTGTCTTCGACAGACAATGAGCGGCACAACACGGAATTCACCAAATGAAATCAATGTCGGAAGCTGAGGTTACCTGGACGTGGTGTAGGAGCCGGGGTGACGGGAGAAGAGGTGACGGGTCCCGAGGTGACGACTTCCCCGCCGCCGCACTCAACCACAGGGGTGTTTCTCGGGTCGGACGTTCCCGGGCACCAACACTTACAGTCCTTTCCAACGAACCCTTCTCCGGGACAGCTCTTACTTCCACAATGAGCTACAGAAAATAAACAAACTGTAAGGTACCAACCAATACAAAACACAGGTCCTGGTGGACATGAACCTCGACGCGCGGTTCTTTAAAAGATGAGTCACTCTTTCGCGGTAGGGTGTCCCGGAGTGTCCTCCACGACGTCCTAGTTTTGTTAAGATGGGTCGCGAAGTGGCACTCGATAACACAGGGGTGGGGGGGGGGGTGGCTGAGGGGAAGAGATGTGTTTCTCAGCAGGCTGGACCCTTGGCCCCTTACCCCTGACGGACGGGTGCTAACCCGTGCTTGGTGGAGCATAGAAAAGTAAAAAGATCAATAGGAGAGCGGTCTCCATGATTGATTTTGCACAGATGCAGGTCTGAAGTGAGAAAGTTTCTAGTCTACCTACTTAGGGTCTAACATCAGTATCAAATCTCTGCCGAAGACAAAATTGGTCACCCTGATGCTATTCCTAGGCGATGCCTTCGCATGCCGAGGTAAAAATGATTGCCTTTGGTCGTTGTTTATGGAATTTTTAACAGGAATGACCTTTGTAAAGTTAATCTTCTTAAAAATCTGTACTTACAATTACAACTGTAGATAATGTTGGCGAGTTTAATATCTCTGAAACTTAAACCGACTGCGGTGCCAATGATATTCTGATAGGCTGGATCCTTGGTGACGATGGTCCTTCCTCTGTTACTCGTGAAGGCCTAAATAAAATGAAAAATAACAGTTAATTAAACACGTTATGTCTTACATGTCATAAAAGATTCAAATTTTCGTGAATGAACTAGTGCGTCATTATTATTTTTTTCATGTGGTTTATGGTCATTTCAGGTTTTATAATTAAAAGTTAGATTTTTTGATAAAGGCGTCGTTAGTTTATTATATTAATTAAATCTACTTCTACTTTGAACATATGTGGACATTTTGAAAGTATACGTTTAAATTTTTCACTTTTTGACACAGGTGTTATAACTTCTGTATTAATTAAATCTATTTGAAACAAGTGTGTAATTTTTACAAGCAATTTCTCACACTACGGTAAGATTGAACGACTGAATGGCAGGTCAGTGAAGCACTAGACCAGGTGCGCCTAAACCGAACCACCCGTATTTTTGACATTTTTTACTTTCCAACTCGTGTATTTTTGACAATTTTCAACTTAGAAAACATCAAACCGAACCAAAACATCGATTTTCTGCAGGACACCCTTAGCAGACGATGTCTGGTTCGCTTTTGCGCCAAACGAGGTGAGTTAAAAAATGCAAAAAGTCCAAAAATGTCATTTTCGGAAATGAGGGTTTTTGGAGGTGTAA
>JBCAUI010416618.1:0-27716 GCA_038406195.1 Haplosyllis anthogorgicola | reverse complement strand
AAACACATTGTGGTCAATGTGACCAGTGTCTAAAGTGTATAAAATGGCTTTGCATGTCTAAATCAGTCACAAATTCCTTAAATATCATAGTCTATTCACGTTCAACCCATATTCCATGCCAAATTGCATGTAATATCTAAACAAATCACATTCATCTCCTGTTATGTTGTTTGAAACAGTACAGTTTCAACCAAATGTCTGTTGTGTCTCAGTTTTCATGCCTACTTTTTATTTTATCTTTGGCAGAGTAATTCATGTCATATCTGCCTCAGCTGTTACTGAGTGTTGTTAACTGCTATTAAATGTTATTCCATGCTGTTGAAACATTGTTTAACCAATGTAACATTTGTGACAATGAAAGAATAAATGTTGTGGAATTAATATTAAGCTTTTGCTTGCTCTGTGCATTCACTCCCCCTCACCTCCAATTGATGCTAGTCGACATATATTTTTCAATATTTTCAGTTTTATAATGTGTTATAGTAATCTAGTCCAAATATCACCCACTGACCAGTGCACTAGTGCAACTAGGTCACAACACCTTAAGGGCAATCAACATGCTTATACATACACCAGGCACAACTCTTAATCATGCAAAAAAAGGTAAATAGTAATCTAGTCTACAAAACATTACCATTTGGAGCAATAAATAACATCCTAAAATTTAAAATAAATAGAAGAATGCCAAAATTGTGTAGAACAGCTAGGGATCAAATAAAACAACATGGCATCGACCCTGGAAACTTAGTAAAAATGCCAACCAAATTCAACAAACCTAGCAAACTAATAAAAATAGCAACAATAAATGCCAGATCAATAAAAAACAAAGCAGATTTAATTTTAGAATCTAGTCTACTACACCAACTGGACTTCACAATAATAACAGAAACATGGCTCAAGGACACAGAAGAAGATAAAGCCTGGCTTCAAACTAGTGAACTAGGACAAAAGGAGTACAGGATACAAGAGGTAAATAGAAAGGTAAAACAAGGAGGACTAGCTCCACTACACAAAAAAGAGTACAACCCAACTAGGCCCAAAATCAAAACCAACACTAGAACACTAGAAGCCAGACTATGGAAGGTACAGGTCAGTCACAAACAACTAGCTGTACTAGGTATTTATCACCCACCTATAGGATCAACAGCAGTAAATACTAACACAAACTATGTAGAAGAAATAACTAGACTAGTTCAAGAAGTACTAATGGAAAATAATAATCTAGTAATTCTAGGTGATTTCAACATCCATCAAAGAAATCTAGCAGACCAGGATGCCATCACATACAATGACACAATGGAGGCACTAGGACTCCAGCAACACATACTAGATCCAACCCATCAACTAGGAAACACACTAGACCTAATCTACACAGAAGCAACAAATGCAATAAAGGTACTAGAAAGCTACATGGGTGAGTACATTTCTGATCATAAATTAGTTGGGGTCACAATAGATACAAGAAAGGACACAACAAAATGAGGAAAAACTAGGAGGAGGAACTTCAAGAACTTTACACCACAACTATTCAAGGAGGAATTCAATGACACTAGAATACTAGAACAACAAAACCTAGAGGATGCAACAACCAAACTAGGAAAGGAAATGCAAAGAGTACTAGACAAGCTAGCACCAGAAACAGAAAAGAAAATGTCCAACAAAGTCAGACCATTGTACAACTCTAGTCTACTAGAACAAAGGAAAATAGTACAAAACAGAGAGAGAATTTTCACCAAATATAGACAAGATCATCAATGGAAAGCATACAAAAAGGAAAGAAATAGATACAATAGGCAACTAGACTACAGTAAATGGAACTTCATCCTAGGAAAAATAAACAAGGCATCTAACAACTCTAGACAGCTATTCAAAATAGTAGAAGGACTACTAGGCAACACAACTGAAAATCCACTATCACAATCTGACAGTACTAGTCAGCTAGCAGAGGATTTTGTGGATTTTTTCCTAAACAAAATACTCATGATCAGGGAAAAGTTTGAGGGTATACCACCATACCAACCTAACCAACTAGACATCCCAGCACTTAGGAAATTTGCACCACTCACAAACAAAGAACTGGGAAAACTAGTAAGGAGCATGCCTAGCAAAACATGTAAACTAGATATAATTCCAACTACCAGCAATAGTTCAACACATAGTTAATCTTTCACTAGATCAAGGAAACTTCAGTGAAGAATGGAAAGAAGCTAGGGTAAAATCACTAGTCAAGAAGAAAAAATAGTGAGCTAGTCAAATCAAACTACAGACCAGTCAGCAACCTAAGCTTCATATCAAAAATAGTAGAGAAGGCAACACTAGAACAATTCATGGCACATTGTGATGAAAATAGTTTACTACCAGAATACCAGTCAGCATACAGGAAAAATCACAGCTGTGAAACCAGCCTAGTCAAACTAGTAATGGAACAGTGGAACAACAAAAGGTCACAGCAGTAGTAATACTAGATCTAAGTGCAGCATTCAACACAGTGGATCATGACCTACTACTAGAAGTACTAGAAACTAGATTCAGAATAAAGGACACAGCTAGAAAATGGTACAAAAACTACCTAAAACCAATGTGATTCAAGGTTGAAATAGAAGACACTACATCAACAACTAGACAACTAGACTTCAGTGTACCACAGGGATCAATCCAAAGAGCTTTTCTCTTTATCTCGTATGCATCAACACTAGATGAAATAGTACAGGATCTAGTACTAAACGGATTTGCAGATGACCACAGTGTGAGGAAGGACTTCACCCCTGGTTAACTAGGGCAACCAGGTGATGAGGAACAGGAAACTATTGCAATCATGGAGAAATGTATGCTAGATATAAAATCCTGGATGGACTCAGTATGCCTAAAAATGAATGAAAGTAAAACAGAATTCATCTATTTTGGAGGATCTAGACAACTAGGAAAATGTACAACCAATAAAATAAATGTCAACAGAGAAGAAATTGAAGGAGCCACCACAACTAGATACCTAGGTGCACATCTAGACTCAACCCTCAACATGAAACCTCGTGTTAAATTAAAGTGCAAAATAGCAACCTACAATCTCTTCAAAATAAGAGCAGCTAGGAAATATCTTACTAGACAGGCAGCAACAAAACTAGTCATTGCACTAGTCATATCCTAACTAGACTACACAAATGGAATACTAGGAGGACTACCCAAATGCACACTAGAACAAATGCAGAGAGTTCAAAATATGACAGCCAAAATAGTACTAGGAAGGAACAAATATGACAACTAGCAGTCTAGAAGAACTGCACTGGATACCAATCAAGTACAGGATAGAAACGAAAATACTCACACTAGTAAATAGATGTCTACACGTAAAAGCACCAGCTTACCTAGAAAAACTACTACAAGAAAAACAGCCAACTAGGAGAGGACTCAGATCAGAATCAAAACATAGATCACTAGTCATACCAAACACAACTAGGAAAACATTTGCCAGCAGATCTTTCAGCATACTAGGCCCAGAGCTATGGAACAAACTACCAGATCAAATCAGGAAAATAGAAAACTATGAGGAATTCAAAAAACAACTCAAAATGTACTATTATAAACTGCATTTTAACCAAAACTAGTAATCAACTCTAAATGTCTAGCTAACTATTCTAAATACTCAAATAAATAACTCACCATTAAATGTAAACTAGTAAACTATTCAAACAAATTTTAAATGTCTAGTTAACTATTCTAAGCTCTAACATAGGTAACTCATCAATAACCGTAAAATAGTAAACTATGTAAAGAACCGTTGATAAGACATCTAGTCTTCTAGGGCGTTATATAAATTTACAGCACATTAAACAGTACTGTGCCACTATTTAGTCTTTCTTCCCAGTTGCGTCGAAATTGCTTTCTTACACGTAGTTCATACTTAAGGTCTCCAGGCAAACTGAGTTAGAATCCCATGTAATGTAATGTTGTTAAGAGCTTCTTAATATAATCAAACTTCCTACCACACTGCCTAATAGCCTGTTTTGTATTTAGCTTTTCAGGCAAGGATTCTTCTGAATAGCGAAGTTGGGTTACTAGTTTTACGTCACCTTATCCGCGTGAGAACAATTGTGCGAACACCTTATTCTGCCTCAGTCACGGGTGACTCGGCGGCGTTACATTCGCCACTGAGGTCACAGTAGGGAACGAAGTGTAGTTTGTATTTATTGCCCGTCAGGTGCTAACCACAATTGTGGGGCGGCAGAAAATTGCTATTCTTTACCATTGCAATTCAGCACACTATCTCGTAAGTAATAAAATCACACTTTGGAAGTTACACTTTGTATCCAACTGAATCTGGTGATTTCATGTCACCCTCTCCCTTAGCACAACATTATAACTCACATCAACACGTCTTTAAACGTGTAGGAAGGAGAAAAACGTGTAACTTAACCCTGGTTTTACAAACGTGGCTTTGTGGAGATACCTGCCCGTTTTGAAGCGGTATCAGCGCTCCTTAGAAGAGATGTATGAATGGACTTGTCAGCGTTCCCTCCAGCAACAGGTATCAGTAGCTCAGGTAATCCTCTCATCTCAGACACACCCACGTCGCTTCATCTCCTTCGTCAAGTGGCCTTTGCAAGACATATTTTGACCACATCTAAAGAAGGAATTTGTCGCCTTAGTTCGTAAGTGATCACTTTGAGATCATTTAAACAAAAGACAATAAATATATTGACGATGTACATTAATTAATCATACATATTTCTTGATAAATTGTAGAAGAACACGGTTTTAATTCCAGTAACTTTTGTCATCGGCATATTGGCTACAGTCTTGAGTTTAATAATCGCATTTTATTGCTAAATTTAGAGATGGTTTTCTGGACTGCAGTAATAAATATAGGGCTTTTCCACCGGCACATAGTCCTGGCAGCAAAAGCAACAAATCTGATGTAGTGTTTTTCACCCTGCCTTTGGTCTGATGGCATCAAACCCGCCCGTCTAGCAACGATTCCTTTAAACAAAGATCCCCAAACCGCACTGGAGAGAAAGACACAACGTGAACTTGTTTTGTTTAAAAAAAAACCATGTATTTCTTGAGCTGAAGTATGAAGAGACAACAAATTTCATAAAGCGATTTTCATTTTGTGAAAAATAAAAGGCAGGTAGTAATGAAGGAATTCGTTCACAAAACGTCTGCCTGAGACAATATCATAAAAGTTGACCGAAATAATTTGAAAAGCCATTTAGTATTGAGAAAACACCAAATCTTTAGATTTCCTGTGAGGAACTATTAACAAGTTGTAATTTGCACCTGTAGAAGCTAAAGAAAGAACTGGATGAAAATAATCCGGTACGAGTCTCATTTTTGACGTCACGTCTCAGTCCCGACCAAGTCCACTTAAACAGAGATTAATATGGCAGACTTGTTCAAAGGAATGTTTATTTTCGTGCTGAGAAGCAGGAATTCCTACTGTTTGTGAAGTGTTACTCAGACCGAGATGAAGATTTCATTCCATTACCCTTTATACCGGATAACAAAAGCTGAAAAATCCCCAGACACCGATCCGCTGTTTCGTGGGCATTTTTTGTCGGATAAAGTAAGCATTGACAGAACACGTTATCAAGATGAAGCTGTTGTTCTAATAAACAAAAGTAAATTCAGCTGGATCATTATGATACGCTTTTCAACCAGAATATTTTAGTTCAATAGCTAATTTGGAAGGATTTCAATGCATCAGCTCCTACAATTTCTATCAATTAGGAAACGTACAGGGCCAAAGAAAAAACAGAATTCCACGCTGTGCTTTTGACTTTCTACTGTTCCAAAACTGATAGGAATTTCAGGGGCTGGCATATTATAACATGAAAAAGAGTCATAAGTCACTGTGCAACACCAATTGTTCCAGATAATGCATAATCTACTCTTTAATGTCAGTTCACACCCCACACGTAATAATTGATCAGTGGCCATGCGCTATGCTCCTAGTTCAATAAGATACAGATTTATCAATTAACAGCAGATGTCACTAGCTCATGGGCTAGGTTGCTTTTTGGAAACACTTTTTACAAACTTGAAACGTTATGATTTACACAATCAATTGAAAGTGCATCCACAAGAAACACTTGTTACAAACTTGAAACGTTATGATTTACACAATCAATCGTCATGCTATTATTTAGGCAATGAGTTGAATACGTCATGGTTGAGCACCATTCCATTCACACAACCTTTGACGTACACTTTAAGAACTAGTTTCAAGTGGATCGGGGATCAACTGCACGTTGACAGGGCAATGTTGTGACTGATGTGATAATTCTCTCCTCATTGACGTATCCGGGAATACTAAGGATCCAGGTGGGTCTTTGACAAAAGCAGCAAACAGCTCGTTCACAATGAAGAAGCCTTGTTTGGATGAATAAGTTTCACATCACAAAGTTAAAGTGAACAGATTCAGAGGAGCAGCTGTTTCATGAAGGATTTGAACAGTGACTAAACTGGCACAATTTCTTATTCTCTGTGAAAGCAAAATTTTGCGGCACCAAACAACTGGGCACATCTTGTTCTCCTCACTACTGTACATCAATTGCGGTTCAAAGCTTTTAACTTCCCAGCCCAGAACTCACCCGAGATTCTTTGGTGTGAGTTATCCCTCAAGTGAGCAATCATCCTGTGATGAAGAGATCAGGTGGCAGCTAAACATCCCCTGAAGTGAGCTGCACAATTGTGTAGTCCCACATATGGCAGGCATCAATTTTACACCTTGGCCTGGTGAAGCTGTTATTTACTGAGATACTCTCCAATGACTTTACCCTGTCTGGGAATCAAACCTGGTTCACCTACACAACAGCGCTACATGCTAACCACTATACCACGAGGCTCACTGTTGGACACGTTTTGTGTCTAAAGGAATTGGAAAAGTTAAGTCTATTCTTAATGAAGCAGATTATCACATAGTGGAATATATATCCTTTCTACTTGTCACGTCCCACGTCTGAAATCTTAATGGTTTTGGAGAGGTTAATGTTTGTCATTTGTTCAAAGGAATGTTTATTTTCGTGCAGAGAAGCAGGAATTCCTGCTGTTTGTGAAGTGTTACTCAGAACAAGATGAACATTTCATTCCATTACCCCTTACACCGAATAACAAAAGCTGAAAAATCCCCAGACACCGATAAACCAAAACTTAACTCGAGCTGAAAAGGAAAGATCTGCAATTTCTGGATAAGTTGCAAACTTTAAGTCAACAGTTGATTATTTCCTTATCAAGTTTAGGAAATTGTTGGAATCAACCTGGAAGGCCGAAAGTCGGAATTTCAGATCTTTCCTTAATGGCTGTTGGTAGTTGAAAACCATCATTGGTTTGTACTTCCTAATTTCATCAAGATAAGTTAATATTGCAGAATTCACCTTTCAGACGAGTACGTGTTGGTCGTTTACGCTTTCAGGTTGTAGGTTGTCAATCTCATAATGAAGCAAGAACATTGTGTAAATTCATAATTCCAACTGGAAGTTTCATTGACGCAATGTTAAAAATGTCATCTTATTTTCATTGCTGTAAATGGGAATTTTTGGATCAAATATCCCTCACAACTCTCCTTATTTCTACACAATATAGCATTTGAATGTGTTCTCATCGTTATTTTCAGCACCATTGCATAGAAATCAAAACAATTGTACAGGTAGAGGGTATATCAAGGAGCTCCCTTAAGGTACCGTGTTGAAGTTTTAATACAATTTTTGTGTATTGTGATTATTTAATTTTTGTGAAAATGGGTCCGCAAATTTAACATTGTGCGAACGAGGCTTCCGGCGGCTTTGTGAAACAGGTGGTGGGACGACAAATGGGCGACTACAAGACAAAAGGAACTGCATGCACTGATAACAGAACATGTTTTGGCAATAGCTGTACAACTTTCACTTGATTTTGTGACTTATAATTGGAATTTAGATGCAAAAACTGCCACCTGCATAATTGAACTTGTATTCCAAGTAAAGAAAGATTTAACAAAAGATGAACATGCAATGGCTGAGTTTTTAAACCCCCCAAAATGATGAGCTATTGCATAAATAGTTTTTCTTTACTAAAAAGGAAAATACCACAGTATTTTGTGTATCCTTATCATCTACTGACTCGTTGTCTCCTTCTGAAGTGTAGGCCAAATATGTCATTAAAGGATGGTTTTATTTAAGCATTGATTTTGATGGATACTGATTTTCTTCATTCACACCCATCTGTGGCTCAATTAAGAATTTGATATCCTACACCCTGGTTTTTGTAAGGTAACAGGTAACGAAAAGCCTGTTGTTGGGTCATTAGAGATGTTCGTCTCTTTGTAGCTATAAATTTACCGGGCTAATCTTCTAATGGAACCTTCATAAAGTCACAGTAATCAATCACAGCTCATTGTCACAGACAAACCTGTTTGTTCTGATCGCAAATGAAAAATTCATAACAGGATATTACATGAAAGAATTGTCGCGAATCAGGGTAAATAAAGATACATTTCTCATTGATGAAATAATAGATGAAAATATTAATGTAGAAAAGTACATTTTGCTTGTTGATCATTGATAGACATCGCTTAATCAGCAAAGTGATTAATTTGACAAGTTAATTTGATTTTATGACAGGTATGCAATTCATTGGTGTCAAATATGTGAAAATTTGTGACGTTTAGAGTAGCACCTTACAAAACACCACAGACCACGTGGCAATAACGTGAAAGGTTCACGCAAAATATGAAGCAAAGTAAATGAGAAGGCGTAAACTTGGGGTTTCTTCAGAGGATCTAAAAGGGTTCTCAAATAACTCAGGGGATATCGATGCAAGCATTGTTCTTCAGGGGCTCGGAGTGGTATTGGGCTGTATCAAGAGACTCTGGACAAGGGAATACACAAAAAATTAAAACGTCAGAAAATATGCTAGTCAACCTAGAATCCCCCCGTAAATTTACTTAATTGTAAATTATATGCGTATCTCATCAGGATATCAACAATGCAGTAGAATCTGCCTTCTGCCACATGTTTTTGAGTCGTATAAAATAAAGAGTTCACTGTAGCATTAAATAAATGTAATCAATTAAAGAATATTTCCAGTCATTAATGTTGGTTTTCATTATTGCTCATTTTGTTCGAAATTGAACGTGAAATGTGAGTTTGAATTTTACTGGTCTACTGAATAGATGATATTACACTGGATCCTGACTGCAGACATTCATATGGGTAAAAGGAGGCATTTACGAACAATGATATCCTCCGACGTTTGCAGGTAGGGTACAAAGTGTAACTTACAAAGCGAGATTGGATATCTAAAATTATGTGATGGTGTGCTGAACTGCTATGGTAAAGCATAGGAGTTTTCTGCCGCTCCACAGTTGTGGCAGCACCTGACGAGCAATAAATACAAGTTATTCTTAGTTTCCTACTATCATAAGCAATTTTGTTTTTTAAATGCTATTTCCACATACTACCACACAATGAGATTCAAATCAAATTGGGTGAAAAATGACCCAGAGCTGCTGTTAACGATGTAAATGAAATATTGGAAAGAGTGAACGACTAATCTGTGTCTATAAAACTTTCCATTCTTGCGGAGCAATATTCATTATTTTTAGCGGGCGCAGCACATTGTCCGCTGCTCATATATTAATTACCTTTCCCATCCTACAGATTACCTAAAAGCTATATACAACCATAAAATAAACAAATCAATAGCAAATAGTGTTATTAGGGCCACACAGCTATCTACTGAAAGGGAAATAAAAATATCTAAAGTTATTTCACCACCATAGCAAGCCGGTTATTGCCCTTAAAATAGGCAGTCACCATTTTATGGCCACATTCAATTTAGCTACAGATTCCCCCATAGAATAATTATCTTTTGTCCCTTGTCTTCATTGCAACCAAATACGGGGTACCTGGGACAATCACGAAAAAAATTATCCCGAAAACTGAGTTTGAAAATAGCTTTACTAATTTCACTTTTCGGACAAATTTGGTCACACACATTTTGGGATGTTGGCTTTCTCAACTG
Organism: Haplosyllis anthogorgicola; assembly: GCA_038406195.1. Taxonomy (NCBI): domain Eukaryota; kingdom Metazoa; phylum Annelida; class Polychaeta; order Phyllodocida; family Syllidae; genus Haplosyllis; species Haplosyllis anthogorgicola. The sequence goes on along the minus strand of JBCAUI010416618.1, from coordinate 17,720 downwards.
CATTATGAACACTTGGTTTTCTGTAATTTTTCATAATAATTTGTGTCCAAAACAATTGTACTTGTAAAACTATTTTTGACAAGTATAGTTTTGATTCAGCTGTTGAGTTCGAAAGGACTCTTACCTGAAATACTCCACTGTTTGGGTGATAAAGCGATTATCGTAAGAAATGTGTTAACAAAGTTTGAATCAAACTCATACTTCTATTTTTCATTCCCGTGTGCGGGCAGGTAATGTTTTCAGTCGTGTTCATCTGCCTGTCTGCATCAAGGGTATTTGAAGGTCAATTTGTGATTTTTGCTTGAATTCTTCTATGTTTTAATGTTTATGGTACTTTAATGACTAATTGCGAAGCGGGCAGTTCAGCCTTTGATTGAAAGCCATTCTTGTTAATTTTGAATTTGGATCTATAAGCCGAATTAAAGCAACTATCCTGCAACTATCTTGCATTGGTTTCAAACAGCCACGATTAAGGATGTGAAAGAAACTGTACTTAACAGTAAATCTTCTTTGTGCAGGTAAAGATTGATTTGATTCAATCCTCAGGTTTGTCTCTTCTGCTCGAGGATTTGATTTACTGATGTGGATGTCTGCAAACCGTCCCTAATGTACACGTGAGCAATTAAACACAACTGTGATGCCATAAAAACTCTTCTGTCTTCTTCCCAAATGATCTCCATTGTGGCAAGTAAAGGGCTCTAATTGCCTCCAAAGTAGAAGATTTCATGAGATGGGTGATTAGCAGAGCAGTCTAGTAGGATGTTATATCAGCCGTATAGGGTCGCACTACATCAAGTAGCAATTAAATGCGCAGGATTCCGGGTTAAAATACCTTAGGAAACCTGTGTGAGTCACATAGCTTGCAAATACCGTATTCCTTCTAAATAAGGGACCCCTTCTAATTATAGCAATCCCCTATTTTGATTAGGGTTAGGGTTATTTTCTATTACAATAAAATTAGACGGTGAGTCTTTCGTTCAAACAAAAACACAGTGTTAATTTCTATTGTAACCAAAATGAAGATTAGTTGGTCATAGGAATTACCTTCGTTGGTAAAATTTAGACTGGTAGACAGAAGACAACCTAGGCAGTCAGGTCATTAAACAAAGAAGTCCCAACACGTACGAGTATCTGCAATTTTACAGCAATCTTATGTTACGCGTATTTTCCCGACTAGTTGGCATCCTGTGCAGTCTAATAAGAATTCCAACAGGCAAAAACAAAGATATGATGAACTATAATTGAGATGTGCGTTATGTTTCCTCGACTCATCATGAAGATATCATTACAGCCGTTTGAACCATTACTACACCATTGATCTATGGCTTCAGAAGGTGAATGAGTCGGTAGCATTGTCTCAATAACTGTTAACGAAGATGAGTCAATTTTTGCGCTACCTTTCACAAATGTTGCCCCCATTATTATTTTCTTCAGTCAATATTGCCAACCTCCCCCTCCCCCAACATGCGAGAATTTGATTTAATAAGAAAGATTAGCAATGATACTGTAATCAGTGAACAAGGGTTCCAGTAAACTAGTAATATTTCACCTATTTGAATGGACTGAATCTTGGTATCATCACTGGAATTGGTACATTTCAATCGTATCTAATTAGATAAATTACACAAATTAGCATAGTAATTAAGATAAACCTCCATAGACCCCTTTAATGAGGACTAATGTTGGTCAATACAATTTCCTAACAAGGAACCTGTTTTCTGACCATTCCAGCTTGAAAGGTGAAAACAAAAACCGAATGTTTTGACGAAGGTTGAGACAAGATGATCGAAATTACCCGAGGTGTGGGATTTGGCAGAAAAACACAAAAGATGAAAGAATGCGAAACCAGTGCGCGTCATTACGGATTATTTACCACGTGAATTCCACAGGATGGAGAGACATCTTAGAACAGTAGGAATAATTTGGCCCAATTTATGCGCCACATTTTCTGAGCCCAGAGGTACTTTGTTGTTTCATGTTCATGATCGGAAATATATTATATTCAGCTATTTTATGTGAGATGGAATTATATGCATGCTATAATGGAATTTTCTTTACATTTCTCAAAATATTACTAAACATCATCACAGGAAATTATATTACACGCAATATAAATTTACCTTGTTCTTCTCATAATCAGAATTTTGATTCAGATCCATCTCGTGAAATTCCTGTCATTTTGGAAACGAAGAGCACAAAGGAGAGAACGAAAGAATTCCATGCTGCGCTTTGATGCGCTATTGTTCCAAAATGATAGAAATTACACTCGATGAAGCCTAAACCAGTGGAAGAACCCATACACTCTGTGTGTGACCAAGTGCTGACTCATCTAGTGATTGTGTGCTCATCCTGCCTTTTAAATTTACTAGTTAGAGCTCGTCCTTTGGACAGTTAACTGCCATGTGCTTTTGTTGACTTCATTTTCAGCCAATGATCTCGCCTGAGATAATTTATTATACACAGGGCTTATCTAATCATGCAACAAATTTACGGGGAGATACTCCTTATTAAATCACAGGACAGAAGACAAAAGATGTTTGGTAAGGTGTCAGTAACGTGACAGAATTTTGCCTTATAACTGTTAGTAGTGTGATGATGATGATACGGGTTTCCTGTACTGGTGCAGGATATTTTTTTTGCAATAACAGTATTGAGTACGTTCGTTTTGAAGCTGTCACGACTGGTTCTCAATAACTACTGCTTTTGGAGAGGTTAATGTTTGTCATTTGTTCAAAGGAATGTTTATTTTCGTGCTGAGAAACAGGAATTCCTGCTGTTTGTGAAGTGTTACTCAGACCAAGATGAACATTTCATTCCATTACCCTTTACACCGAATAACAAAAGCCAGAAAATCCCCAGACACCGATAAACTGCAACTAGTTGCTTAAAGGAAAAGAAAATGAAAAAAAGGAAAGTTCTTCGATAATCATTAACGGACGAAACACTTCTGACGTTTGAATTGCCTTATTAAAAGAATAATTGGTATTTAAAGGCAACCAAAACAAAAGGAAGTTCTTTTAAAATTAATTTACACCTAGCCACAATCCAATGGAGTAAACCCACTGATTAACCCGACTGTCAATTTGTTATCTGTGGTCAAATGGTTACGGAAATGGTACACGAAAAGATTCCTGCCAGACACGACATTTTAGCAACTGTACAAAGTTTCTTAAGGAACTTGGTTAATTTGATGGAATTTAAAAGAAAATCTTTTGTGACTTGGTGACAATGAATCAATCGAGTATCAACTTCAAATACCGACAGAATAAAGCTCCGTCTGAGGTCAGCGTGCAGCGAGACGTTCCACGGCCTTGTTCGTACAAAGGTCCTGTTCTTTCGTTCGGGCGCTAATTTGCTAATAGCGCTGGTATTAAACACGGTCACCATCAACCGCAATATTAGATCAGCGCTCAGTGGTTATTTATGTAAGAAAGTAAAGAAATAAAAACGATAACTCTCATCTGTGTGTGCAGATCATGAAATTACGATGAAAAGTTACGCGCCCCGCATCAATTATATTGAAAGAGCTCAGCACGAAATTCAATTGTTGCAGGGCGCTTAACTTGTGATTGTAATTTCATGACTCTATTTTCCCAACTTTAGCGAAAACTGCATGAAAATTACCAATGTCTGGATCCTAAACTGATGGTTGCTGATCTTTAGCAGTGCATCGGACTAGAAAATTGAATATCTGTCCATTGCAATACAAAATGTATGTTATCCACGTATTTTTTCAATGTTCTGTTTTGTCACTAGTTCAAGTGTATAGTATAAATAACATAAACCACAATTATGCTTACAACATATGCAACAATACCTTTATGTTAAATTAGTTAAACAAAGCAGCACTGATTTTAAACCAGTAAAAAATGTATATCATCAATTTACTCCATGTGCAAGTATCATGATGTTTTTTGGTGTACAAATTCAATGTTTCTGTTTCAAACTATTTCAACATAAAAGTAGGAAAGAAATGTGTAATTTAATAATTTTGGTTTACATTGTTTAAATCATCAACTTGAAATAACAGAAATATTTCAGTTTTGAAAAAATATCGGGATAATGTATTGTTTGAATTCTGATGCACTGTTGTTCATTTTGGGAACAATATGTGCTTTTGTTCGAGTGAAAGACACAACATGGAATCCTATTGTCTCAACGTTTAATAAACATTGTGTACACAAGGGTACAGAATAGAGCTCCCATAAAGTACCATGTTAAAGTTCTGATTCGATTGTTGTGTACTGTTAAGAGGTTATTGATTCTTTTGTACATAATATGATTAGCAAATTTCGCCAAAGGTTGAATCATATGAGTTGTAATAATAAAACCATAACCACAGACTGAATGGCTTACAGTAGATCATGTGTTGAGACTGATAAGGTAATTCTGCATGACACATCACGTCTCAATCTCAATCACTCCGCGCTCCTCTTAGAATAGAACCCACGACTCGTTTATTCACAGGAATATTTGACTTCAAGCTGCTTTACAACCCTTCCTGCTGATCCTGAATGTTCCTTATATCAACATTAACACTTTCATTCCATTACTGACTTTCAGAATCTGAGGCCTTAATTCCCCAGACAGACATCATGTGTTTTTGTTTCAAAGTGAAAGGTGTCATTTCTGGGCCTTTAGAATACTAGTTATACACTCGTCCATGACAACTTTGAACTCTAATTTCTAGGTTATTGTGCGATAATTTAGCAATTTTACTTTGACATTAGTATTAATGTCTTAAAATCAGTGCACGGAATTCGTATAAGAACTTTAACAATATCGCATCAAAAGCACAGCGTGAATTTTTTTCGTTCTCTCCTTTGCTCTATTCCTTTGCAAAATGAAACGATTTTGGTGTACTCATTTCGCTGTCGCATTGTTGAATTTATACAGTTTAAAGGCTATTTTCAGTTAGATATCTATTGTTCAATAAAGCATTATCTTTTGATTTGTATTGTACTGTTTCAAGTTGACACTAAATGTAAGTTGTGTACCTAAGGTCACACATTAGAAAATTTTCCAGAAGTCTTCTTGAGAACCTGTAGAACTCAATACATGTCAACGCGATTGATCAGTTTTGGGACAATGACACATCAAAAGTACAGCGTGGAATTCCTTTCTTTGTTATTTCTATTATTCGTTATTTTAGGATAGGAACTTCAGGAATTAGAAATGATATGCATGCTTCCTTAGGAGAGAGCTGGGATTTATGGAAACAGATCAGTCAGTTGGTTAATCTGCCCGCCTCCTAGACGGTCACTGCTCTTTTTGCCATCAACTTGACAGAGCTTCACTTTTTTCCGACCCTCGCGTTCATAAGGCATTTTTGATTAATTGTTTGGATTACTTTTCCCGCCGCAGTTTGAAAAGAGGATTTAAAAACCCCACCTGATGTCATGCAAGACAAAATACCAATTGCATCAACCAGTTCTGTTAAAAGTTAAGACTAATGAATGATAAAACACAAAAAATCTTCTTGAAGTTTATTCAAGCAAATAGTTTTAACTCCAAGGAACTTTTTTTAAACTTTTTATATCGTCAGAATCACTGTCCAACTCCACAGTACTTTCCCCACAAACCAGAGGTCCCCAGAAACATCATTTAAGTGTTAAAAATCTTCTACCACACATCATTAAATGTATCTCTGATGGCTGTCAGAAAAACTAAGTTTATTCAGATCATGGTCTTACAATCGAGAAAATTCTCATTGTTAACACAGCTAGTGAAATTCTTGTCATATTGAAACGTACAGAACAAACGAAAGGGCAAAACATTCTACGCTGAGCTTTTGATGTGCTATTGTTCCAAACTGATAGGAATTTAAGGAGCTGCTATGCATGGTCTTGTATTTCAGTGGTCTTAAAATCGAGAATTTCCACTTTTATTTTTGTATTTATTCACAATCGCCGCACTTTGAGAATCCCGTCAATGCAATGTAATCCAAATTATTTTTGACCTAATATAGTGACACACGCGTTTGAGATCTCCATTTACCTCTAATCATCTAATGGAAACTTTATATGAATATAGTCATCAATCATCCCGGATTGTCACAAATACAGGTATTTGTTCTGAGCTAAATGAAAATTTATAACACGAAACCAAATCATAAAGGGCTTTTCGCGTATCATGCTAAGTAAAAGTACATCTGCCATTAATAAGATAATTGGTACACGAAAGCGAGAAACTGATATTAGGGAGGTTAAGCTTCAGGTTACCTGGTGCGTGACGTGGTCAAATACTTGAGTTTTTATTCAGGTTTCTTCATACTTGATGATTCTGACAACTGGATGTTTACAGATTTACACCCTCACTTCAACTCGTGTTTTCAGCAAAACTAAACCAATTTTGCACTTAATTTTTATACCCACAAAATCTCAAAACATTACTCTATCATACAGTGCCATTTTAGACAAATTTTATTGACAAATTTGCACAAAAATAATCAGGTAACTCAAAACTTGAAACTCATCATTTTCAGGTTTTGACTTACTCAGAACTCTCCCACCTACACATATCTTGATGACGTCACAGGGGATTCTTCCACGTTTCAGGTCAGGTCACGGTCCAGGAAACCTGAAGCTAAACGTTCCTATTACTTACCCAAAGAGTTCGGAAGCTTTAATCTGCGGCCATATCAATGAATACTGTAACAGATACACTGACGTTAATCAATTTGATTTGTCTACTTATAATATTGGTAATAATATTTACCAACTGCGGATAGTAAATGTTCCGACAATGAGGACGACAAAAGATGATGATGCACAAGCCGCATCAGTGATGACATAAAGATGATCAAAAGCGCCGACAATGTCCCTCGTAATGTGTGTCTCATTTATACTTATCTTTTTGATGTCTATATTTCTGCTGTAATCTAGCTTGCCTACGTGCCACCGTTTTCTCTTAGGTTTCAAACTTCGTACAGTAAAGTCTGCATGAAGAGAAAGACTGTCTTTAACCAAATAAATTCTCTGAATTCAATTACACTGAAAATAATCTATGTCAAAAGAAGTGAAGAAGACAGATTATCAGCCTTGAAGTTCAACATACTTTGGGGCGGACCCAGAAATTTAACCGGGGAGGGGCACTGATGTTGCAGTTCTTTGGAGGAGTCATGACACAGTGTAATATTATCTATTCAGTAGACCAGTAAAATTTAAACTCTTATTTCATGTTCAATTTCTAACAAATGAGCAATAATGAAAACCAAAATTCATGTCTCGATTATTCTTTAATTGATAACGTTTAGTATAATTCTACAGTGAACTCTTTATTTTATACGACTCTTTATTTTATACGACAAAAACATGCAGCAAGAGGGCAGATTCTACTGCATTGTTGATATTCTGATGATTTAGCTATGCATCTAACAACAATCTGACACACTGTTTGTTGGCGACAGATAACACCTTCACTTTTGAACCAAAGGGAACCAGTCCGGGAGAAGGGACATCATTCCATTCCACAGAAAAAATTGGAGGTTTTTCTTAATTTGTTCTAAGAGAATTAGGTTAATTAGCCTAATCCTGGGAAACAAATTGAATTAAGAAAAACGTATGTGTCAGCATTTTAATTTCTCAACCCGCATCCTAAAATGAACAGGTTTCAGGTTGAGAATTAAAATGTGTGCACACTATTTTTTCTTAACTCGATTTGTTATCTAGGATTAGGCTAATTAGGCTAATTAGCCTAATTCTGTCTTAGAACCAATTAAGAAAAACCTTGAACAACCTGACACTATTGTTCTCTCACGGTTTTATCTTTATGATGTAACTTTACATGGAATAATTGCCGGTATGATAACACAGCAATGTTTTACAAAATACACTGAACTTCATATTGATACGGCTTCTATTTACAATATAATAACCAGGAGTGATTAGTTGACAGAATTCCAAGCAGATGTCAGGCTAATTTGTTCTGGTGTCCTGATTCAAGCACCTTGGGTCACAGATCAGTGCTCACAATGGAACAATAAAGATCCAATGCTCATGTTGTAAACACTGTACCATGCTAAAATTAAATGCAGCATGCATTGCATTGTTTCATGCCCCAGTTCCTCACACCTCACACCTGATTGATTGTAACAGTGACCAGGTCATGCAATCATTTCCAGCACTGTGTTTATATTTTTGCTAGTGCATTGAGGTCTATTAATCATTAACAGCAGGAGTCAGCATCTCCTAAGGAGGTATTCCTAAATAGAAGGCAGTATCAATATGTGATTTTTAATCTAAATCATAAGTGTAGATCAAATACACTGTGAACTCATTTGGATATCCTGTTGGCGATACGGTTAAACGTGCAAGTGACGAGTCGTGATGTTGTCGTTCGATCTCTCATTCCGGATCGTATTTATTAGTGTATTGTCCTTTGTGTTGTATTAATTACAACACGCATCCCGCGGATTGATCCGAGGTAATTTACAAGCGTAACACAAACGAGTCAATACCAAGCAGTGTCAATAGAGAACAAAGCTCTGTGTTCTGTACGATAATAAAAGTATCTAATGTAAATTGGTAATAAAATATCTAAGGTTATGTTGACAATATTGAAACTCTTTCGTCGCTCTGAAAGCACACTATAATTATGTGGAAAGTTTCCGGTGGAAAATAAGGTCAAAGCTTATTTACCAAAAACAATTTGCCTTATAACACATTTCTCCCATTGGAATGGTTCCTTGCATCACTTCACAACCCGGGATAAAGGAACACAATCTATTTTATCGAGTCTATGTATAATCCTCTTAATTTTATGTTAATGCAAAAGACCAGGATGTTTATTTACATCTTTGCTGTTTGTTGATATATTCCAACATTAATTAATGTTTTGCCGATTCTCTATCTGCCACATGCAGTAAAATGCCTGTAAAGAGATATATACCCTTTTCCGCGCAAACAGAAAATAACTGTAATTTCTTGCCAATCTCAAATCCTCTTGTTCCTAAATGAACTAGATCCTATATTTCTATTCGTGATTGTGTTATTACCGCCCGCGTAAGCGGGAAGGTTATGTTTTCAGTCGTTTCTGTGTGTGTGTCTGTCTGTGTGTGTGTGTGTGTGTGTGTGTGTCTGTCTGTCTGTCTGTCCGGGCTATAACTTTTGAACCGCTTGACCTAGAAACTTCATTTTTGGTATGATGGTACATCTTTATCATATCTAGATCAAGTTTGAGTATCAAGGTTATTGGGTCAAGTTCAAGGTCACATCAATAAAAAGTGTCAAAATTTTTAGTGCTGTCTACTAATATCACATGTTATGATGTTTGAGACAAGTAAATGGGGTCAAGGCCAAAATATAAGTCAAGGTCATTTGAAGGTCAAGGTCATTTGAAGGTCAATTTTCTAGATTTGTGTAATTTTTTCATGTTTTAATAACTATTTGCATTTTAGTTACTATTTGCATTTTAATGACTTGCCGGGGATATTACGGGCTATGCACGTAAGCTCCGCCCCTTATACCCCTTAGCTAACAGCCACAGCTAAGCGGCGAGGCCATTAGAGCCCACGAGCCCACGAGGCCTTAGAGATAACACCTACTAAGCAGTACGTAGCAGGCTACACAGCCAGTAACACGCACGCTAGACTTAGCTACTTACTACAGACTATTGATTCTTGAATTTTGTTACGGAAAAATAGTATGGATGTTATCAAGAAGAATAACCACTCATATGACTGAAGCTACAGGCACTGAATACAAGAATGCAGAGGTTGTAAGTGACAGTGATGAGGTAAAAAATATGGAATTCAACAAAAACGAGCCAAGAACAGATATTCACAAAGATAAAATTCAATTGGCAAGAAGAAACAGGATTAAAACATTTTTAATTGTCGGGTGCTTCTTCATCATCTGCTGGTCACAAAATCAGGTTTTCTATCTCATGTACAACTTTGATTATGATGTTGACTGGAACAGTACTTACTATAGTCTAAGTTCACTGTATTAATGGTATTTCTCAATTCTACCATAAACCCATTTATTTATCTACTTAACTACAAAGATTTTCAGACAGCACTGAAAATGTTTTTTTGTTGTAACTCAAAGAATCAAAATGACAGTCAGATTCAAAATTCTTCATCCTCAATCTCCCATTCTCATCCGACAAGTGTCGACATCAGTTAATATATTTTTTATAATATTCGACGATGTATTTTATAATGAAGTCTGTAGATATCTTATTATTTCAGAGCTCTTAGTCACAGAACATTGTCTTGTCATTGTTCAAAATTGTCTTGTCTCACCAAGGATTCACAAACACTTGCACCTTTCGCTTGAATATTTTTAGTTAATATATCACAAAATCAATATCACAAAAATAAACTTGCATACAATTTACGCATTACTCCCTTTATTTAAATTTTGGGACGTCATGTTAAACGTTACTTGGTCGAAAACTTGAGTTTTATGTCCGTTTTAGGATCATGTTATGATGTTTAGCTTAACGCCACCAAAATCTCACAAGAAAACCCAAGTGATTGATAACATGAAACTGTGATCTTTCATGTCTTAATGTACACGGAAAACGTACACGGAAATGTTTTCTTCACCTTGACGTTCAGGCGACATTGTACGTAACATGCTGCTAAATGTCCCTATCTTTGTGTATCGCAATGCAAAATTGAAATGCGAAAGAACGCAAATCAACTGTCCAGATCATTGAAGAAACAAGTGTTTTGCCTATTGACGCGTTCCATTTTGATCAGATGGTAAGAAATGCGATAGAAATCTTCAGTTTATAAAGCGACATAATTTATTCATTAGTAAAGTGAATATTTTACAGGTGTTGTCAATCCACAGTGTGAGCGTGGCACTACAGGTGTTCAACATTTTCTCTTGTCTCTTCATTGTAGCAGACATCCCGACTAATCTATACGTAATGGATATACCACGAAAAAGTGTTGATTATTAGGTGCCCTAGCGCTAGCGAGGGTGCCTAATAATCAACACTTTTAAGTGGTATATCTTACTTATACTGCATGCTGTGCAGTCACACTAGAAAAAGTGTGAACGGATAACGGTGAATAACACACACTTTTTCTATAGTGTGACAGCACACACGCGGTATAATTCTTTGTATATAGTTTCTTTATATGTACACATGCACCTAAACACATCAGGCTAAGCGTTCAGAAATAGAGCCGCCTGATAAAACACAGGCCGGATGGGTAGTAATCGTTGTGAGAGAGTGTGAGGTCCTGGTAGCTCAGCTGGTAGAGCACTGGTCATGAAACCCAGAGGTCGTGGGTTCAATCCCCACCTGGGGTCCTATACTTTTTCAGCATAATACTTAACCTTTTGTTTGCCGTTTATAAAGCCAATTATTGACAATCAGGCTCATAATAATCCAAGAGTCTTACTCGATGACATAAAACAACTGCAAGTCCCATGGACACAATGTCACAGCTGGTTTATTTAACAAATTGACCAAAGTGGTACTGATGAATGATCAACGATGAACGTCACTAAGCGCTTCAACATTCATATGATATTTTAATGGTCCTGTAAGAATCTTTGTCTATTCAGTCCGTTTTAACATCACGTAGTAATTCATTACTGGAGAACAATGGTTTTATCTTCTATGATATGAAGGTCAATAAACATTTTAAGATCTATGCTGGTGCTAAAACATCACAGCGAAAAGGTCACCGTAAAGGTCACCCTGAAAACAATGAATATTACAAGGAGTTAAAATAAGGGAATACCCATAAAGTCATCACAGATCACCGTTTAGAAATATTGACCCGGGTAATTTTTTGTAAAAATGAAGTCACTCCAAGACCGTTATCTGACCAATTATCATGACAGGAGCCACTGTGTATGTAGTCCTGGCTCATTTGCTGAAGTCGCTTCTTTTGTAGTGGCTTTGTAATTGGATAATATGTCTTTAGCATTTCTACACCACTGAGGTTAATGTCTTTCAAGTATTGTCATAAGAGCTTAGATGCGATGAACGCAAATAAATACTACAGAACTAATAACAATCACAGCACTGATATTAAACGCAAAGATTTTAAGCTTTTTACAGAATAGTAAGAGGAAATCTAAAAGCGCTGTTATATTAAAACATCAAAGAATTTCTAATGGGCGTTGCTGTTCAACTAATTAGACTCTTTCCTTTCTGCACTTTTTCCCATTTTAACTATCTGCGCGTTTTAGCAAACAGGTTATCGTGTCAAAAACTTAAACTTAAATTTGCTCTTTTCTCTTCAACGTACATGATTGCCTTTCATTCGGAGACCCACCGGCCGCTTCGTAAATAGTCGGTAAAATAGTGATAGAAATTAAAACATAATAAAATTACCCAAAAAAGTTCAATTTAACCTTCAAATTACCCTAACCTTCAAACTACCTTGACCTATATTATGGCTTTGACCTCATTTATCAGTCATAAGTTGAAAATTTATTATTTTATACCTGTGACCTTGAACTTGATCCAGTGACCAAGACACGACTGAAATCATTACCTTCCCGCTTACGCGGACTGTAAAAATACTGCCGTTTTCTTCTTAATTTGAATTACAATCATGAACACAATATACTTCATTTTCTAACCTTTATCGGTTAATTTTATGATCAAGATATTACTTATTATTTTCAAACATGTATACGATCCATTTACCACAGGAAACACCTTCCTTACAAGAAAACATTATTAAATGATGGTATACATGTATCTGCCTTACGCCAGTAATTCTTCTTTAATACAATGTTTCATAGTCATTGATAAAAGTGAAAAAGGTTGAAAGATGGTGATAGTGTGTGTCAGCGAGAATATACTTAATCGCGATGTTAAAGGTTGGATCCCTGTTCATCTCCTGAAATTATTATCAATTTACAAGTGAAGAGAACAAAAGAGAAAACAAAAGAATTTCACTCTGTGCTTTTAATGCGCTATTGTGCCAAAATGATAGAAATTTCAACCTCTGTAGTAATAGCATTATCTCGTTTCATTCCACAAAAGAATAAATGCATGCATTCTTTTTTATGTTATTACCTTCTCTTAATGTAAATCAATATCTGCAAATACATCAACAGACTTTTCATTCTGAATCACGCTTATGCGAAGTTTGGTTTCATTTTTTGAAACAATAATCGGAAAACACAAGTCAATGTGCAGACCAACATATTGTACTGCGTCAGATTATTTTTTAAAGAAAAAGGGTAGAGATTAAACATGCTGACTCGAGGCCTCCTGGAATACACTGGCACATTTATGGCGCGTCATTCTTGGCAAAATATTTATGCTCTGGTTTCAGGAGAGGGACTGTGACGGTTAGTTCCGAATAAACCCGAAAATGAACATTGTTTTTTCTTACCCAACACCCCATCCCCAAACCCCCATCATTTCCGGTTCCCGGTGAGGTTTCGGACAATCTCTTTACTTTTCAGAGGTTAACATTGTGCAGCCCCAAATCCTAATACCGTCATAGGAGATTTTGTCTCGATTTTATAATTGTTTGTGGAAAATTCAACAGGCCAAATACTGCTTTTACGGATAGTCCATGCGAAAAACTTAAAATCTGTTAAGATGTACCTAATTTGACATTTCATCCCTGAGCACAGAATGACACAATGACTTATTCATGAAGAAAACAAGCCAGACCCTTCTAGATACAAACTTGACAAACCTGTTGATAAGAATTTCATTTGGGGGAGAGTAATGTTCTGCAGCTTCAGAGATGGAGTTTAGAATTTTAAAGCATGAGGATAAATAGGCAGCCTAGGGTTCAGTCAAGTTTTGCGTTGCGTTCTCTAAATAACACACTCTTGATTGAAGACAATTTTATTGTCGGTTATTTGAACATTTTACTGTCTCTTACAATGTTGGGATAAAATATGATATTGCGTTGCGTTTCTTTGGATGAAAATAAACCTCATAATTATAGTCACAGACGTTGTAAGCTGTCTTTTAAGAATATGCAGATCCAGCTTTTGCACAAGTGCCAATGCGACAGATAGTGTTTCTCTTTCTGAAGAATAATGTTAACTGTTATTATTCCTATCCCTATTCATTAAATAAATGGAAAGATAACTACACTCAAGCAGGTGATAGAAATAGTCGCACGCATTACAAAACAGCCAATATTAGGACTTACTCAGAGCCTAAGGTGGAAACATAAAATGAAAGAGGTTCTTTCTTGGCAGATCTGACAGATTGGGTACGTCTGGTTATTTTACTAGTGGTACACGTTTAGAAAATACAACAAAAATTGTATATTATAAATGAAAGTTATGGCATATAAAGTTCTATATTTAACATACGTTCTATAAACTTATTTACCTTAAGTTAGACAAGATGTCTGCCAAATCTGACAGATCTGACAGAAAACTTAATTAGAAAACAACTCCAGTTATCTCTGAAAATGTCAATCTCCTTGTAGCAATTAAACCACTTGAAAGTTGATATCGGCAAATTTATGTAAGTCGGAAACTAGTTTCTTGTTTTGGTTTCGTTATCGAATGCAATTTACGCTTTTGACTTTAGAAGCGCGATCTTAGAGACTTCGTTTTTACTAATGCACATCTGAACTGAAGCTTATGACGAATAAAACCTGTAAAGAAGTAGATATCTTGCATGATGACTAACGTGACAATAAATAATACTGGCGGGAATGAAACAAGTAATTATTCTTTGGTGGATGACCAGACCTCAACACCGCAGGTTGTAATGATTATCCACAGTGTGATAGCCTGCACAGGAATCATCGGAAATTTAACCGTTGTCGTTGTATTTCTTAATCATAGGAAATTTAGGAGGAAAATTCCGAATATTTTTATTATAAATCAGGTAACTTCATTTTACATTTGGTGCTAAAAAACAGCCTCTAAAATTTAAATGAAGTGCTTTTAGCTCTATATTGCGGATTGAAAATATCGGTGCCTATTTACGATTTAGTGTCTACGTTTTTGGAGATTTCGGTTTCCGTTTCATATCTTAGAGCATTGGTATATTGGATCTCACAGACGGGTTTAGGATTTTTCATCCGGGAGGCGCCAACTTTGTATAAAGGGGCACCGATCCAAATTGTGCACAAAATCGGCAACAAATTGTAAAAAAGTGAAACTAATTCTGGCTATGGGGAGAGAGGCGCCCGCATTTGCTTCTCATAGATCTATCCGCAAATGGATCTCGGAAGTCATATTTGTGCGCAATGAAGACTCAGATTTTCTCGGAGAATATTGAACCAAGTCCGACAAGCTGTCAAATCTCTCTTCGTTTTGACTGAAAATGATTAGTACTCGCGCTTTGCAACACAAATCTACCTTAATTAGGTAGTAGATTAGGCAGATATCTGCTTTTAAGCCCTCGTGTCATAATCAATGTTTTTTCGATGGTGATAAAAAAGAAAAGAAAAACTTTTGAAGCCACAGAAGGACACTGGGCATGTCGCTTTTGGTAATACATGTACTTTCAACGTATCGTGTTGCATAATTATTTGATTGACTTAAATTATTCTTCTTTTGCTTTTACACGCAAAGTCTTTGTCATGGTATCAGGTGATAAGAAAGCAGCAGTACAAAATAATTATCCTTCAAAATCAACTCTTATACCAAACTATCACTCAACGACATATTTGGCTTATGCTTTGGAAGAAGACAAAGATTTCCTAGATGATTAGAATGCAAAGAATGTTGTAATATTTTCTCTTGAAACTATAAGAAAAAACTTTATGCAATAGGAGGGTTTAAATATTCAGCAATTGCATTTTCATATTCAATCAAGTCTTTCTGTACTGTACTCAAGATGCAAGACTATTTAAATTACAATGCTAAGAAGCAAATTCAAATGAAAATTGTTCAGCTATTGTCAAAACGACCTGACTAACGTCTTCAATGCATAATGTTTACAATTTAATAAATACACTAACCATCTGCAGGTTGAAGGCAATCAAGATGCAACTATTGAAAGAAACTTGTCGAGTATTTGGTATATCAATGGAATTCAATAATTGTTACTGGTTGAACTAAAGTCAAACTCATATTTGGGGCAGACGTGTTGAATTGTTGAGAAGCCCTTTGTGCTTTAAATGTTTGTATTATTTCATCTATGTTTGCTTATTTTTCAGAGTTTAATTGACTTTTTTTGTTCAGTAATTTTACTATTTGTGAATTTAACTATTAAAGACTTATATAATACCACAAACGACGGGATTCTGGCAGAGTTAGAATGTCGCATCTGGAATTCCAGATTTTTTCTGTGGGCACCGCTAGTTTCATCCTCTTATAACATTGTCTGTATTACAATAGAAAGGTAAGAAAAGTAATCGGTATGTTAGTCTATTCAATTGTGACTTCAGCCTCTTATTGGTTACAAGCAGATTAAATCAGAAGTTTGCGTTCGTCATTAGTATTGGAATTTCAGCATTGTTGATTTTGTACGTTTTAAAACATGTCACGTCGCGTTGGAAATCTACTCTGTCTGCCCTGCAGCTAAAAATAAGTAGAAACATTAACCCTTCCACCGCCTCTCTTGACTATAGTCAATCAAATATAATCCTCCAATGTGTAGTCGTAATTGTTACTCACGCAACTCCAAAACCTTTATTAATTTTTACTACCCCACAAACTTTCTCTCGACATTTTACACTTATATTTTCCCACAGTAAAAACATTCACTTGGTCCCTGCCATGACAAATGTTTTCAATAAATCTACATTCACTTGGTCCCTCCCATGACATATGTTTTATATAAAGATCAACATTTTACAACCTCTGAGAACTTCCACCGATATTTCTCACATATTTAGACTTTGTCCCCAAGCTGTGTTGAAGCTGTTGAAAACCCTTAGTCATGATAACTAGCAAAAATGTCAAATAATCTATTTCATTCTTCTCCAGATCTTGTAGACAAATTGTATAACAAGTGCAAAATAAGCGGGATGTTTAGAAGATATTGTGTTGAATTTAGGTCTAACTTTTTCAAAGATTCACATAAATCGAATAAGAGATCAATTTTCAAAGGTGTTTAAAAAATTATGGATTTTTCACAATTCAATGAAGTAGAAAATTTAATCACTCTGATTATATCACACTTCACCTAAATAACTACAAAAAAGTTAGTAATTATTATATTATATTTTTTTATTTTATGCAAATCTTAACTTATACATGTACATTTTTTTTGTAATGTAAAATATACATGTACATGTACATATACATGTACATGTTCATTTTCATGACTAACAATTTCCTTGACATGTGTAATAAAATTTTAGATCAGTAATTATTTTAGACTCTAATACAATACAGTACATTGTATACCAAATTTCACATAGACTTTTGACAACTACTTTCTACACTCCCATGTTGTCTAACCTAACATTTAAAGCACCAGTTCTGTAATCTTTAGCTGTGTGATAAATTTTGAAACAAAATTTATACACAGGGTTTTTTTGCATTCTTCACAGCAGTATGAAGTCCACTTTTTGCATATTGTAACCCCATCTACTTTGGGCAAATTCACACACACAAAACATGGCTGTGAAGGTTTCCTTCTCTTTGCCCCCAGCACAAAAGGTATGTAACTTGGGAAATGTCTTTCAGACAATTGACTATCATTTTCACTTCTATTATTTACAATGGGAGGCAGGGTCCATTTACAATTTTGTACACCCTTATCTAATAAACTCCTTGCTACACATTCTCTAAAATCCTCCTGACCCATTTTATCTCCAGAATACTTTTTATGTAATATATATGCATTTAGTAACATCA
>JBCAUI010416507.1:0-14237 GCA_038406195.1 Haplosyllis anthogorgicola | reverse complement strand
ATGTTAAAGTTTTGGGCATATTTTATCACTTTGAAACGCCCAAATCTCAGCATCTAGAAGGAATTTTGCAATGAAATGTAGTTTAACTTTACCCTGAACACTTCCAGATCCAGTTAAAACTAATTTTCATTTCACAGTTCCTATACTATAACCCATGAAAGAGGCATATAAATGACAAATGTAAACATAATGGAAAAATAAAAAATACTTGCACTGGATCTGGGACTATTTATGAACTAGCAAACTAATTCATTCACTCAACAGATCTCTCACATCGAGTTTCCAGGCCTGTTACAGGGGCGGATCCAGGATTTGGTCGGGGGGGGGGGAGGCCCAACTTGTCAACTGCCGATGTTTGCCGATGGAGTGAAGTGAAGTCACGCAAGCGCAGCAAGCAAGTAACAGGGTGGGGCCCCAGAAGCCCTTGGGGTTTTCATTAACAAATATGCATTCTCCTGTTTTTCTAGGGAGGACCTTTTATGTTTAGTTTTTCTTAAGTTATTTTGGTGTAGGGTATCCTGAGTGAAGCAAAGCTAGAAAAAGGAGACATTCTAATGAAAATGATGGCAAGTGCAGTGGGCAGGCAAATTTCAAGAAAATTATTTTTTATATAATGCTGAGCAAAGCAAGGCTAAATTTTTTTGCAGTTTTAGTGTTTTGAGGTGCTTGGGCCCCATAGTTGGGCCCCAGAACTAGGGGCCTGAGGGGAGGCTTGAGACATTGTAATAAAAATGATGCCGAGCGCAGCAAGGCTGGAAAATTTTTAGAAAGATAATTCTTAAATATTATGCCAAGCAAAGCAAGGCTGAATTTTTTTGCAAATTTTAGTGTTTTGAGGTGCTGGAGCCCCAAAGTTGGGCCCAAAAACTGGGGGCTGGGGGGGGGGGCAGGCGGGCCCCAGGGACACCCCGGATCCATCGCTGTCACGTGCACTGAAATCTACATGTTTTTCTCATATATTTTACGGAAGTAACATGTCGCCAAATGAACACAAAAAGAATATCCAAAAGTAGATGGTTGATTGCGCCACAGAAGTATGTACACAAAGTAAAATGCTTGCTTATAATTGTGCGGATAACTGTTTATAAAATTGATCTGAAACAGCTGGCGGTCCCGGTGCCTGAAACCCAAAACAAGAGAACCAGAAGTTCCAAATGTGGAGTTTTTCTAAAAATAACAGAAATTTAAGAGAATCCTTGGTCTCGTTGAAAATCATTCAATAGCGTACAGTGGTCGAACACACTGGATTCTTATCTCTAGCATCTCCCTTACTGTGCATGTGTGACATGTCGTTTGATGGTCCACATTTCTGTTAGTTCCCAAGTCAGAACTATTTTATTCCTTCATGGTGTTTGTTAGTAGATTAAAAACACACAAGATTAGGACTTCTCTCAACAGGTGTCCAGTTCCTCATTTCCACGGTAATTTACGACATGTATGTCTTCCGCTGAAATAAGTGTTTCCAGCAGAAAGGTCGAGTGAATCTCCGTGTTGTCGCTGGTGGTTTTGTGAAGCGACCAGCACTTTTATACTCTGTTGCCAGAATGTTCAAATTCGAAATGTCAATTCATTTTAAAAATTTATAAAGGGTGCTGTGATGCACCTTTTTCTAGATAAAAATTTCCCCCGTGATTTAGGTGTAGGGGACTAAATGTCTCTCAGTTTTATAACGTAGCGAGAAGTATGGTCAGCTCCCTGCTAACACCCACATATAGTGTACGTTCGTATTGAGTGAAAGGTGGGTGAAAAATCCGAAGTGACTCTGGGGATCATGGCGCACAAGCGAGTAAACACGCCATTGACAGATCAACCCCAAGTCCAAAACAGAGAGTACCAGTGACCCCTAAAAATGGACCTTGGTTCACAATTAAATGAAAGAAAGAAAGAAAAAAGATCTGGACTTCGATTCTCTTTTTTTTCACTTTGACGATAAATTTCTAACATGTGTGTCTTGTCCGCTAAAATTAGAGTTTTCAGCAGAAAGACCTGCCCCCCTTTTTTAACTAGGATCACCTGCACAGAAGAAAAGTACAACATTTATATTCCGGATGAGAAGCTTATTGTTCGCACGACATGAAAAAGGTGGAAGGTTACTGTCAATAGGGACAGGCCGAGGAGGTTTACAAGCGTTATTTTACTACGATTACCTCAGTATCAGCCCAACACTCATGACGAAAGAAACATGTAAAACGTCACTCAAACGTATTGAGAGGAACAATAAAACTCTCCACCCGGTCGTGATTTAATGTCTCGCTACTCACATCTTGGGCGATAAAAGGTTTATTTTTGGCGATTTCGTTCCCATGCGCGGGTTCTTCCTTTGGCACCTTTGCACGATGCAAGGCTGTTGTGGAATATCAAGTGATTACTGAAAGAAAATATGTGATGTTGCATGAGCTCAGTTATGTTGTATTACTGTTGCACTGAAGTGCTGCTGCACAGGTGGCCCGGGTTCTATTCCCAGACAGGGTAGAGACGCAGTGTCTCAGTAAATCACAGCCTCACCAGACAAAGGTGTAAAACTGGTACCAGCCCTATGTGGGATGGCAGAGATGGCGCCATATGGAGCGACACCTGATTGCATCACCATGAGGTAATGGGTCACATGAGGGATAGCTCACATCAAGGTTGGATGAGTTCTTGAGTGAGTTCCTGGCTGGGAAGTTTAAGTTGTAAAACGCAATTGATGTCTGAACTAACGATAACTGCGGTATATCAAGAGTAAATTAAACTTTAAACTTTGTTGAACATCAAATTGAAATCATTTCGATGAACATACGTTAGTTGTTCTTAGACTGATACATCTGTTCGCAGCAGTAACCGACAACAACCATCATACTTTATATCAATCTTGAAGCCTTTAAGAACAATAGGAATTCGACGTGTTGAGGCGCAAAATAGCACAGTGTGGAATTCTATTGTCCTGGAACTGATGGGCATCATTCTTTAAGTCACTAGAAATTCTAACAATCGAAGTTCAAGCCAAGAAGCTCTTCTTTCTTCAACTGATTCATGTTCTTTATGTAAACTCTTTCTCATCTCGTTGCAGGCGCTCGTGGAAAAGGAGTGGTTATCGTTCGGACATAAGTTCACGGATCGTTGCGGATTTTTGGAGACTGTCGAATCCAAAGAGGTATGTACTGTGTACTGTATTCCTTCTAATTAGGGCAGCGGGTACCAAGACAAATTTTGATACGGTGCGTTTGTTAGAATTTTCTAAATAGCAAATTTTGATCGTTGCAAACACCTTTGTGCATTTTATAACTAGTAACAGTCAATGTTATGAAGGCCACACTAAAATACTTTTCCCTCATTGAAAATGACACTATATCAGAAGAAAACCGTTGCTTTTGCATCGGGGAAAAGAAAAATTTGATTATTTTTGTACAAAAAATGGGGGTGCCGTTATCAGAGGGAATATGGTACTTTACCGCAAAGATTTCAAAGGTTGCAAATCGGATGAAAGAAAAATGTATCAAGCAAATTTTACAGTCAGACGGTGGGGTGGATTTCACGAAGCTCGTAATTAAAACAATAAATTGCGCTGACGTTAAGGAGTCCCTGTTGGTTCGTGTAATTAGGACCCGGCGATGGTTGTGACCCGAAATATTTGAAACTCTACAAATTTGTACCGAAATCACCAGAAAACTGTTCCAGTAAATGTATGAAGATGTATTCGGCTTTCCCCGAGGCTGTGGGTCTTGGGTCTAATTAATTTATTAACGTTCATAATGCGGTGTCACAGCCTTTCTATCTTTTTTCAATTATTTGGCATGAAGGATTTTAAAATCGTGGCAATTGCAAAACTAAAAATTGAACCGAAGCCCAAAATAACCAAACTATTAGTAACATAAAAAAAACCCAACATAACAATTGACTCAATGTTAGTTTACCTTTCCGGTCTTTTATGGCTGCTAAGTTGTTAGTGTTGTAGGAAATGTTAATCGAACAAGAGTAAAAACCCTAATTGTTGCATTTAATTCGTCAATGAAACCGTTTTCCCCATGCGAGATGGTGGTTGATCATAATGGCTGGTCATTCACTGAAATACTTTACTGTTTGTCATTATTTAGACACTTTATAGACTTTCCATTTCCATTTTTTCCGTATAATATCATTAAGTTGTTTCCGCTGTTTGCCCGGCAGACGTCTCCGGTGTTCACACAGTTCCTGGACAGCACGTGGCAGCTGATGCAGCAGTTTCCTCACTCCTTCCAGTTCAACGAGAGGTACGCAAAACTAACACGTTTTTCATAAATAATTAGCACGTTCTCATAAACGCTTGCCCTGATAAGGCAATCTTGGCTTTATTAGTTGAATTATGTTTCAAAGCAGGAACTTTTATGAGAAACGATCGGATATTTTATGTATTTTTCAATTAAAATTCACAAAATTGTTATTTATTTTTCCCAGAACGTTGTTTGACAAGGCGTTTCCATGACCAAGTGAGACCCTCACTACTTTAGCCACAATGTGAGCGTTTGTCTAAATGCTTTAACGAGCTACATGAGATGAGATGAGTTTAAATGCCTTAATTAAACTCATCTCATCTCATTTACCTTTATCGTTGTGAGAACACGCCTTGCATTTCTTGAGTTTTTATATTATGTAGAAGTTTCTGAGAGTGTGGTAATTCAGCCAAAAATCCTTCCAAACAGTAATAGTTTGCCACTCAGTCTGGTTTAATGGCATCAAGATATGTTATGCATTGGAAGATCCAGGATTTCCCATTGCGGGGTTCACCGAGAACTGCTTGAAAAAGTGAAAAAGCTAGCCAAAGGGGTGGGGGGGGGGGGGGTGCGCTTCCTGAGCCCCCTAGATCCACAAAACATTTTACTCTTAGATTCCCACCATGTAATCGTATTTTCTTAATGCAATATTGCAGGAAAAATACTAATTCTTTTTGTGATGAGCAGTGATACTGTGAAAAAGAGATGTTGAATCACTTTGTTTATTTTAATAAGATCTGTCGGAACGGAACATTTACTCCCTAAATTCAGAATTCAAGCTGACAATTAAAAACGTGTTGAAATACATGTATTTAGAAACAAATGATGTACTCAATAGAGAACCAAACTGGTACAGTGATAACCTGGAAGTAACACAAATAAGCGTCATCTATGTGGTATATTTACAGTTGTTGTGTGTTTTGCAGGTTTTTGATCACATTGCACGACCACGTGTATTCCTGTCAGTTCGGAACGTTTATAGGAAACTGTGAGAAGGACAGACTCGACCTCAGGTAGGAAGCTCACTCGAATTGCGCAATTTTGTTGGCATTATGTTAGCAAATTAACGAGACCTTTTTAAAAATTGGTGGTCATCTACAAAGTTCATAGTAACATTATTTGACATATAATAGCGATGCGCCATGGAAAAAATTGTAAACTATTAGAAAAAACGCAATGAAGATGAACAACACTTGTGCATTAAGTGGGGCCACACATCCCAGTTACCACCCATGAAGCCGCCAATGTATAATCGCAGAGTTATTAGTTGATAGATTCTAATACATTTAAGTTACATTAAACCCTACGCAGAATTATGAAATCTTTAAGCAAAATTGGCAAATCAGGGTTTAACTGCATCTTTGTTTTGATTGTCCATTTTCCGTTACATTATGATAAATTTATGTGAGAGTATTCGTGTGATGCATTCGGTAACGAAGCTTTGATTTATTAAACTCTGGTTGCAGATTACGTGAGAGAACGTACTCACTGTGGGGCTACATGGCGAAGTACACGAACGACTTCCTGAACCCATTCTACAAGAAGGAGGTGAACGAGATCACGATGCCGGTCCTCGTGCCGAACACCAACCCGCAGAACATCAAGTGCGTAACACCCACGAAACGGTTATTTTTTACTCTATTACTGGAGGTATAAGTTTCTGCATTGAGCGCGTGATTAGACCGGGTTTATTTCAAAGAATTGACAACAGTGCGCGCACAGTTTTATCGTGTGTCCTATGACCCTACAGGTTGTAATGGACGTGCGCGCACACTTTTTCCTTTAGAAACTTATACGTCCAATGACATAGGCCATTCCGATTAGTTCGAAGCAGAGAGGAAATAAAAATATGTAACAATGACAAGTATGTGCTGTGTCAAATCTTTCCCTGGGACAGCTGTGTAACCATTCTGGTGGGACCACTGGTGCCCCTGTTTTGGATTTGGCATGACTTGCCATTGGCTCTTCGTGAAAGTCCCTATGTTTAAAAATAAATGTTTTAGTTGGTTAGCATCACAACTACTTTTTCGTTTAAAAAACCAGGAGTTTTATTAATTCACGTCTCACATCACATGGCAAAGGCCTTCTTTCAATTATGCATCTGTGCACTTTCAACAAGCATGGCTCCCTCCATCTTTAAGGTTCTGGCGTAACTTGTACAACCGTTTTGATAACGGAATCCACCCGCGCGAGAACATCTTCGAGACAATCTGCGCCGTTAAGGATCACACCACGTCCATGGAGGAGCACCACAAACTGCTAGAAAAGGTGAATATACTGTACTCAGCACATTGTACAAGAGAACCTGTTTTAGCGACACTTAACTTTTCCCTTCCAAAAGTGTAGTAAAAGACAGGGTGTCGCCCAAGACAGGGTCATTTAAGATTTACTGGTAATTGTACTTCCCTTCCCAAAAGTACATTTTAATGCAAAAGAAGGCCAGATATTCTTGTTTGTTAGATTAGATTTCAATGGAGGAAATTTGTGAGGCGGCAATCGGGAAAAAATAAAAATAAAATTGACTTCGTTGTATATTTTTGAATTTGAAATAAAATTCATGAAGTCAACATGTAAGTTTTCCAAGCGATGTTCAACGCAATGACAGACCGTCACAATTTTGTGTTACATGTGACGGTAACTGTTGTGTTATTTATAAATGGAGGTATAAGTTTCTGCATTGTGCACGTGATTAGACTGGATTTATTCCAAAGATTTGACAACAGTGCGTGCACAGTTTTATAGTCCTATGACCCTACAGGTTGTAATGCATGTGCACGCACACTTTTTTCCTTAGAAACTTATACGTCCATTGACAAACATAAAAGGTGGTCGTAAATGCCATTCTTTAATTTTCGTGCGTCATTAGTTTACTGTGACTTAAAGAACTTTTCACTTTACGTTACAGAGGATCACGATGCTGTGCAAACTGATGAACAAGTCGGAGGAACAGTTACGGAAGATGTTACAGGGACTGACGACCTCAGAATCCATGGACCTCAGCCAGCTCTTACTCAACTCACCCAAAACACCACCGGTGCGTAGAGATCTGTAGCGCAAGTACAAATCAGCTGTGCTTGAATCTGTAGAGATTTGTAGCACAATTACAAGTGCAACTCTGCTTGAATCTGTCAGCGCGTTTTCATAGCCCTTAACACACGTGCAGTTACAGTCCAGCACCACTTCTTTAGGGTTGGGCTCATAGACTTAACATTACAGCGTTGGGGTTGGTGTGTTAAGGACGGTGCATTAAGGTTTATGAAAACGAGCTGTCAATCATTGGTTAAAACTTTTATTTTTCCGTAAGAAATCAAATGACGATCTCGATTCACTTTAAAGTGCTGATATAGATATTTTTTATCAATAAACAGAACTTGGAGATCGTAAATTGATGTCTAGAAGTCCCCTGTGTAACACCTCCCAACACACTCCTGTGTCTCCATCTCCCGACATATAGATAATCTTAACTCATTTTCTCATATGTTATCTTCTTTGTTTTGTTTTTATTTTAAAATTTTTGTTGGATGAGGGTCCATTTTTGGGCCACTGATTGGCGATTACCCCTATTTTTGACCTTTTTTGACTATCTCCATGGCCTTAAATCCATAGTGGATCTCTCACCTGTACTCTTACTTACTTGCGTGCGGTGATCCTGAGGGTCACGTCTGGTGCGACACCTGTCTTTTCCACCAATGGGGGTGTACACTGCGTTATCCTATTCTTTCTATTCTACAGACACACGTACAGAACAACCACACGCACCTGACGCTAGAGAGCGACACTGAATCCGGGTTCGAAGACGGAAGTTCGCAGATGTCGAAATCCATCAACGATGACGTCATGCAAGGTACGATTATTTCGCAATATTTCTCTTGCATCTAAAGAAGAGGAAAGGTTATCAGAAATGTCAAATATTAAATTTCAAGTACTTGGGTTAATGTAAGTAGTCTGAAAGTTGAAAATCATTAAAATAAGTAGAGATAACTGTCATTTTGACGTTAACTTAGACTGGTAAAATGGGGATGATTACTAATTTAGTAATCATATAAAAATTCGAGCACAATTCTGCCTTACAGTTATATGTAAGAATAAATACAAGTAACAGTGTACAGTAAACCTCCTGTTTAGGACCACCCTTTTTAAAGGCCATTCCTGCATAAAATCAAATTTGCATTCAGTAGGAGTTCTACTGCATTAAATTTGAAATGCGCCACAAGGTAGAAATGAATAAAACGTAAGTTTCTTTTGGTGGTGTTTTGGTCCATGTGCCCTCTCCTATCCCAAAGACAAGGTCCTGGATCTGTTACTGAGTTGTTATCATTTTGTTCCATACCCTTTCGACAGGTTCGTCGTTTTCCACGGACAGTCTGTGCGTGGAGAACCTACTCGCCGAACTTAAGTCCGTCGCGATAGAGTGGAAGATCTTCAGAAACGTCAAGCAGTGCAGCTGCGCAATGCCCTTCGAACCTTTCAATAAAAAGGTAAATTATTTTCTTTTTAGAAATTTTGAAGACACATTTTATTTGACTGATACCCTCTTGGTATCAAAGTCATAGTGGATCAGTTGCTTCTTATTGACTTGCAGACTATATTTCTCAGTCACTTGTAATTTTTCACCTACCTTCGTACAATAGGAACATACACTGTGAATGACTATATGGCTATTAGTTTTATCTGATAAGCTCCCTCTCTTATTACTCATTCGTTGTTGGTATGGTTTTAATGTCGCATCTAGAGCTCGCCACGAAACTCTCTGTTTCTTTGAATTTTAAGTAAATTAGGACACAAAGTGGTGGATTTCCCTTTGTGCACTACAGTCGCATCATGTCACAATATGAAATTTGTGAATGACCTTAACCTTGCTGATTTATGTTTACAGTACCACTGCTGGAAGTGCGGTGACGTATTCTGCACGCGCTGCATAGACCGCCTGATGCCACTCCCGGGTCACATGACCCAAACGCCGGTACCAGTATGTAAAGCTTGCTACAAGGAACTCAAGAGTTCTCCATCTTCTTCTATACAGGTAACCATGGCAACATTAAACATAAAACAAACTAGTGTTTAGCAGTAGTATGTAAAGGAAGACATTTTTTGTCTTTGTCTAAAGCCATAACTGCAGTAGAAGTCAGCTACAAGGAACTACAAGAGAAGTGCAATTTAAATTTCCGCCAAGAGTTTTACAATGAAAATGAACGATTCAGACCGCTGGAGTACTTTCGTTGTTCGGAAATCGATCAATGCTATGCTACATGTAATATATTTCATGTAATTTATTTTTGTTGCAGGACTTCCAAGCAATACAGCGTTCGCCATCTTCACAGCTTCTGAAATCCTCCTAGTAACAATCCGTAAGCATGGAAACTCATCACCTAACAAAGTCACATGATCATAACCTGTGATGTCACATAAAACAAACCCACTTCAGGGGCGGATCCAGGATTTCCCGTGGGGGGGGCGCCCGGCGGGCGCCAACCCTATTTTCGCCCGAAATTTAGCAAAAAGTGCATGAAAACGAAGAAAATTTGGGCCGTTGGGGGGGGGGGCGCGTGCCGGCGGTGCCCCCCCCTAGATCCGCCAATGCACTTAGACACTACCATTGTACTACAAGGTGTTCAGTGCTGCCTCTAGCGGAATACGAGTGATTTTGGTGCATGCATCATAGAAATGGATCCATATTGTTTTAAAAAAGTTTTGCACAATTACACCGAGAAAATCAACTAATCTGAATCATTAAGAAAAAATATGTAATTTTTAGACGTGGTTCCATTCTTGGCGCAGACTTGATTTTCTGTAAAATTGTAGCCAGTGGAAACTGTTTTGAGCGACAACCCTAATTTTCTTTTAGTAGAATGCCGTGAAATGCAGGTATGCCGTACGTAAAGTGTGCCGCGCAAAACAGGTTCCACTGTATTTTTCCAAAGGCTATACAGTGACCTTCCTTTCGAGAGACCTCCCTGTTGAGCTGCCATTCCTACAATAACCTCCAAGTTACTCTTTACTAGAAGACATGTATGCAAGAAAGTCTTCCTGCAGAGCAGCCATTCCTTCAGAGAGGCCACATTTGTAGCGTGAATCAGGTGGTCGCTCTGTAGGAAGGTCACTGTACATGGAAGTGAAGGACGGTAACAACTGTTGTTTTATCAGGATATTGCCGTTGCAATTCATACAATTGGTCGTCAATTTGCTTGCGCTAGAGAGCATTGAAAGTAACTATATTTTAGTATTAAATGTAATTGGCACAAATTCCTTTCTTTGGAGTCCGAAATAATAACCAGACGTGATGCTCAAACCGTCAATAATGTTTATTTTCATCGTAGCATTAGATAGAATTAACCTGTCATCTGGTGACTTTCTAATTTAGCTTTAATCTACGTGTATAGTTAATTTGGAATCTCACTTACAAAGTGGCTTAATTACTTTCCTCTTTGATATTGTGCACACGATCTGTGAAATCTGGCTTTAGTGAAGTACAGTAGAACCTGTCTTTTACGACCACCCTACACGTATGGTCGTAACCAACAGGTGGTCTTAAAATGCAAGGTCATTGTAATGCGTTTTAATTCACTAAAGCGTAAAAGACAGGTTTGACTGTATTCCTAAACAAAACTAGAAAAGCAGGGTCTGGTACTTGTAGGTAGACATTTAGGTTAGCACTTCAGTGGTTTGGTTCTCCGTTGAATATAAAATACTTGTACATTTAAACATCTTAACCCGTTTTCAATTGTCCACATGAGTTTTGTATGAAGGGTATATGAAACGGTTTAGAAAAACGTAATAACTGTATTGTTGCATTCCGTATAGTGGTACAGTAGAACTTGTCTTGAGCGACACTGAACTTTTCCATCCTAAATGTGTCGTAAAGGCAGGAAGGGTGTCTCCCAAGACAGGGTCATTTAACAACCTTGTCCATTGGAAAAATGTAAAAAGACAGAATGTCGTTTGAGACAGGTGTCGTTCAAGACAAGTTCTGTCGTTTTTCACAGTTATTACTTTATGTATATTGTTCTTATCCTGTACACATTAGGACTAGCACCTTAGTAATCTGGATTCCATTTTTCTGCCGGATAAAAATAAAGTTTGGGTCCATCATAGTGTGTATAATTTCACGGAAATTGAAGATAAAGTTCACTGACCCGGGATTAATTCTTTCCTGATCATCTCATGATGGAATTCATTACAAAGGCAAATATTGCTGGGCGCAACACGCATCATCCGCAAAGTTTTTCCAAAGTGCGACGGGAAATGTTATCCAAATAATTAAAAAACTCTAATCCAAACAATTATTTATGAAAAAAAGCTAACGTTTAATTCTAAAATGAAGTGATCGGATAGAGTTCCTAAGATGAAGGGTTTATTTACCAAATGATTCCAAATTACAACATTCTATTTCCTGCGTTTAACAGCATTTTTCAGTGGTAACATTTTGTACTGTACAGTCTATGTTTCATTTATTTTGTTAGTTTAGAATAGTCCCATCTGGTTTAAAACGTATCAGTAATTGCAATTGTGATAAAAAGATTACAATCACCAATAAAGAACACAAATCAATTTTTAAATGTAACCTGAGCTTAAATTTTCGTTGAAGAGATGATGCGAAAAAATAGTTTCAATGCCAGTTACCGTAAGTGCTCAAAACATGGCCCATGTTGGATCAACATTTTTTTAGATTTGCATCTCAACTAAAAAGCAAGGGGAATGATTCTAACCAGGCATATCTTTTGGCTCGCTGACTTCATTAGGATAGTGACATTTATCAAAATTACCCCTTCCAAACTACTGAAATTGTTGATGGGAGACAAAGGGCAGACAGAAAGAAAACTTTTTCAGTGGTGAAAAGTGCTGAATTTATGAGTGGTAAAAGCTAAAAGCAGGGGTTGCCTCAGAAAAGGGGCATGCGGTATGTTTTGAGCATTTACAGTACATTATTTTCTGCAAAGATTAAGCATCCCAGTGCATACCCTTTTTGTATAAGTTTAGCCATGTTAAGACTCTAGTCAATGTGAATGAACAGCAATTTAATGGAGAGTGTATCCTGGCTGTACCCTGTGATTGGGACTGTTCCATTTAGCCTGGATTTGGCACTCCAAAACGGTGCAAGCGATCGATTGGTGTAGCATCACACCAACAAACCACCTCAGGATGTTGGTGTGTTAGTGTAATGGAAAATGCACCCCACACCAAGCTGTTCGTTTTGAGCACACTGATGCACCACACTCACAGTGTGCACCAAAGTGTAAATCGAACGGCCCCAATGCATGCCCACAAAGCTAAATTCAAATATAATAACGGTTACTTTAGTGATAAAATAAACCATTCCGATTTGTCAATGCGACAGTACACAAAAATCGTATCAGAATTTTGACACGGTACCTTGTGGGAGTTCCATTATATATCTTTATCTACACAATTGATACGGTTTTTGTGTAATGCATTCAACTTCACGGTGCGCATGTGCTGTTTGTACACGTGGGAGAACAATAATAAGATTTGATCATCATTAAAAAATGTGTGTCATTCCAACATTAAAGATAATAAGACAGTTGAATCTGGTACATTTGAATTCACTTCCAGAAACTCACAGCGTAGTAAGCATTTAATCATTCCAGCAAGTCGCTTTTAATACAGTTTTACTAAATAGCCCAAATTATCTAATTAGTGAAAATCACTTAAAGTGTAAAATTGGTACCAGCGAACGTTGGTACAAACAGGTTTGAGTGTGACCGCCCTGAGTGGGATGTATGCTGCTCCAGTCCTCATCACCTCAAGGTGACGGCTCGCACCAAGGTTGGGTGGGAGATCTGTCGGAAGGTGATAGTGTAAAGCAGATCTGAAACTTGTTAACCCAAGTCTAGGGTCTACATCAAATGAATAACCTTTCCCTTTACCTTTACTGAAGATGTTTCCATCAAATTCAATTTCTCAGATCAAAGAATGATGGTCCCTCTTGTGTGTTAGGATCTTATGAGATGAAAGCTCACATTGAAAACAGTCCTGAGAATAGTATGGCGATTGAGCAATAAGAGAATAAAGGCAATCATAATATTAAAAATAAATAAAATGTTCGTAGTGGAAAATAAACATGTTGTTCGTACAACTGGTATGTCAGGTTACATATTGGTTACTAACGCATAGAACCTGAATAGATAAATTACTATTTTATGGAGGCTGCCGTAGGTAATTGCATTTTAATTGAACCTGCATGTGCTTATTTTCTGTGTGTGTGAAAAAGAAGTGATACATGAAATGTGAATATTTGTTGTGTAAAAAAGTTTATTGTAAATTGTTTTCTGATGTAAAGAAAGTATGATATGAAGGTCGGGCTGAACAAAAGCAGCTTTGAAAAACGATTCACAAGGCAAAGCTTCAAGCTTAGTCCCACTGGCAGTAGAAATTAGAGAAATATACCAAACTTTTAAATATTTTTTCAAAATTTGTCAGTAAATTACCTCCTTTAGCAGATCAATTGCAACGTTACTTGAACGCCAAGTGAAGAAAGCAATGTTTCTTCGTTTTTACGCATGTCATGACGTAAAAGTTGACATTTTCATGTTGCCAATTTGCCGGGAATAAAGCAGGCACCGTTTGCTGTTACACGCAAGCTCTGCCTACTTTACCCCAGCATAACTAGGTGTACCCCGTACTCAGCACAGAGTACCCTCTCTGTGCTAAATGGTGCAAGCTACACACAATACTGCAGCTGCTAAGCAACACACAGGCGAGCTACACAGCCAGTAAACGCACACGCCTCCTTATGTAGTTGTTGCCAATTACAGTTGTCCCCGGATATATCGATATCGGTTATATCGATATCCCGCTTATATCGATATTTTTTCCGTGCCAAATTTCTTCCATTGACCCAAATGTTAATTTCCCCACTTATATCGATACTCTTCCCCACTTATATCGATATTTTTTCCAAAAT
The DNA here is from genome assembly GCA_038406195.1 of Haplosyllis anthogorgicola. Taxonomy (NCBI): domain Eukaryota; kingdom Metazoa; phylum Annelida; class Polychaeta; order Phyllodocida; family Syllidae; genus Haplosyllis; species Haplosyllis anthogorgicola. The sequence goes on along the minus strand of JBCAUI010416507.1, from coordinate 86 downwards.
TTACTTTTTGATGGAATATGTTTTGGGGTCATCCCTAGTGTCTGCGCCCATAGTTACGCCTTACCTAGGACTATTGGAAGTGTCTT
>JBCAUI010416396.1:0-14238 GCA_038406195.1 Haplosyllis anthogorgicola | reverse complement strand
TTCCACAGAAGTAACATGGTTTAGACCAGTTTAAATGCCTCTGCTTTTAGCGACATCCTGCCTTTTACGACACTTTTGGATTGGAAAAGTTAGGTGTCGCTCAAAACAGGTTCTATTGTATGTATACATATTTATAATCATTACGCAAGGTCGCTTCACCCTTTCGTATATATGCCCATGGAAAATTGGTCATTGCTCAAGAAATACAAGACCAGATTAACATTGGGACAGCTTTATTCAAAATCTATGCATCTACATGTTGTATGTGTCGGAAACAAAATACATAAGCTGGGCCACAATTTTCTTATTTTAGTGCGTAGTCTTTCAGCACGTCGTCGTAAACTAAAGGTACACTAATTTTGGTGCGTTTAGCATGCGTTAAGCTTCTCATGAGCGTTAGCCCCATTGGCTTAACATTACACTGTTGCTATCAATGCATTAAGGACAGTGCATTTAGTTTGTTGAAGACGAGCTGTTAATCGGTAGTTACAATTTTAAGTCGAGCTTACTTACTTCACGTATTAGTACGAATTCCATGTCTGATTGAGCTTCATCTCCTCAGTCATATTGTAAATATAACTCATTTTAAAATTGCTCAATAAGGATGCCTCGAAAATTACGTAGTTTAATCTTTTTTTCGGATTAATTTTCCCAATTTGTACTATTAGAAATAGGTGTACATCGTTGCTTTGTTATAAAAAATCTTTAACCGTATCATGTGATGTTTTAAAGATCCTAGTCCCACATATATATTATTAGAAAGGTTGTTCTTTTGACTTATGACTTAATATTTCAATAAGTGCTGCCGAAATGAAACTTTCTGTTTGAGGAGAAGATAACAGCAGGTTTATCGGCGCACATCATTTTTTTTATAATGTGCTTAGTAACATGTTTGTGAAATGCTTTGTTATCGTACGTTGTAGCAACGTGAATATACTTAGTTACCTTTCTGGTGCATGCTCATAGTTACAACAGTCATGTGCCTTTTACAACTAAACTGTTAGTTAAGAATATTTGTAACCACAGTTTGATGCTGAAGTCAATCTGAAAACGGAAGTGAGAGATTAGGATCCGTTTGGAAGCTGTAGTAGCTGTAGTAGCTAGTGTACCTAAGACTGTGGTTCTATTTTTCTTTTCTTTCTTGAATTGGCAGTATTTCAGATGTGTAATGTCATCTCGGCTCCAGCACAGTTTACCCACAAAATAATAATGACTTGTAGTTAAAAGGCACCAGCGTTTTCAATGTAATACTTAGAATAATGTCAAATTATTGATGTATCAATACCGGTAGGCCATCGTGCCTTGATTGTGTGTAGTTCAAAAGTCTATTTCGCTTATAAATTTAAAACAGTAAATACAGTAAATACGGGCATTAAATTCTCATCAGAACGGCAGGTTGCTAGCATGGTCACTTTTAGGCTGACATTCAGTTCATCTTTAATGTGAAACTGCAAGATTTAGCTTTGAGAGAATGAAGTCCAATCAAAGGGTAATTTGCAGAGAAAGTTGTCATTCAAATGAGAGTGTGCTGTGTATTTTTCCAGATTCGCAAGTAAAATTAATGTACACAAATTACATTATCATGTAATTTTAATGATGAAATGAAATGATATATTTTGTATCAGATGTTCCCACCTAAAATGTCTTTCACATTTACTCAAGTTACATAAGAAAATAAGCTTAAATTATGAACATTTATTAGGTAATAGAATAACCAGTGCATATTGTTGTTAGGCAGCTGTAAATACCATAATATATGTGCATTATATTCACGCGTTGATTACCAAAAATCTGGTCACAAATTATTATTTAGAACTACTGGTAATTTTTTTTTGTTGGATACCAAATAACCCCAGTGAGAAAGCATTTTTTTCGCATTTTGCATTTGAAAAATTGTCCACAGGAAATGAAGCATTAGATTTATATTTATTGTAAAATGGTTTTACTTGTTATGTACTGTTTGTTTATATGCTGAAACTTGTCAACAGGCTACTCAAAAGTATGCTAGAAAAGGGTATTTGTGAGGAGGGTTATTTACTGAAATTAAAAATTTAGTCATGTTTAACACCGCTAATTGGGTTGCATTTCAATCGGGTAAAGATCGGTTTGCATATCCGTGCAATGCATTATGGTATACGCGCGTCTGCACAACATGCACATGATGGTGTGTGCATATCAATGCAGTGCATGGATTGTGATGTGTTACTTGACACAACATGGGCATACTTTTGATGCGTCTGCTTAACCGAACGTTTTATTTCCCTTGGGTGCTCTACTTTCAAGCTACAGCATTATGCATCATCTTTAATCAAATATACCGTATTTATGAACCGACATGCTACATTTATGTAACAGGATTAAATATTCTTGTAGCGTATGCTTATAAATTGTAAGGTCAAATGGCAGTATGATGTCTGTTGGAAACAATAAAGAGGTAAACTTTGAAATTTACCAAATTCTAGGCTAAGTGGTCAGTTAAGCTCTGAAAACTAAAAATGGTTTACTTTTCTGATTTTTTCTAGCATACACATCCTCCATAACATAGGGTACAAATGAATTGTTCATTTCATATTGTTAATTGTTTGTAAAGAGTTCTTTTTCAAATTGTTAACCTTTGCATTTAAAATCTCTGTAGTTATATTCACAATAAGTAAGGGTGTAATTATTATTCATATTATTTCATCGAAAATGCAATTACAATTTTCATCTTTAATGTATAAGGTTTGTTTTAAAGTAATAAAATTGCTTTATCACTTGAAAGTGACAACATTGTGCAGAGTTGTCTTTTTGTAAACGTTCGTTTGAACTACCTCACATTCCCATTGCCGTGTCCATTTGTGAAAATTATTGGGAAAGGTATAATTGTCAAGTATTAAATAAGTTAACAAATTTATTCTGTACCCATTTGTTGATATTGTAAGTGTAAACTTAATTTTGTAGGAAAGGTAACGTAACATATGGGTACTGTTTAAATTTCTACAGTGATTTTGTCCATTCCAACAAGAGGTCTTGATTGTTATGGTGATTTTGTACTAAGAGGAATGATATCTAAATACTCGGGTTTGTTGTCAAACAAGTCCTTGGATTCAATCAGGTGTCTTGTTTGTGTTAAATCATATCAGTGTTTGCCTCATTGTTCGAGTTCTGTCTAACATGACACTATATGTACTTATCCTATAATATTTGACAAGTGTTTGAAGTCTTTGATAATTGCACTTATGTGTTATGACAAATGAAAACTGTACATGTTCCAGGTAGAAAAATATGAATGCGGGTTGGTTGCTAGCAACTACCCTCTTTCTGCTTCTGTGCATCCTTCCTTGTGTGCAAGTACATTCATTGTAAGAATCATGTTGTGGGCTACCCTATTATTCTTGCCGTGCTTTCTCGAAGAAATTCATTTGTACAGAAAAGCTAAACCAGAGCAAAAAGGACGAAAAGATTAAGCGGTGAATTTCTTTGAAAGCATCTTAGACTCATATAAATAGATATCTGTATCATTGAAGATCATGGAGAGTGCAAATACATATTGATAAAACTTGCAGTGGTACATGAAAATTGCACAAAACGAAATTTATTTTATTCGTAACATTGTTTAGTTTTCATCTGTGTTCATTTTAACGTTACCGGATCCGATGAGAGGGCGTTTATAAGAATTCATACACACACGTGGTTTTCTTTGATACAGATTCTAAAATCAAAGACTTCAAGCATTTGGAGGAATATTTTGAGATGACATGCAGTGACAAGTTGAGGCATTTCTCTAGCAATGATTCAGGCACTGTTTTGTGATTTTACGCAAACAAATCATGATATATTGAAGCACTTGGACTCCACTGTTTTTGTTCGGCAGAGGGAAAAGATGTTACCAGTATGAAATTTCGAGATTTCAGACATCTCCGTGGTTACCATAAACAGTGGTTTTGTTCCTTTTTAAAATAACTAAAACGTTTGGAGAATTAAACCTCGCGAGGAATCCGATGAAAGAAGAGCAAAGTGAAGTGGATTGTTTTTGAAGATCCGATGCCTGCTCAGAGGGTTAGATAAATTGAAATGTGGATGATGTTTCCTCAGATAGATAACTTTTTTTTGGCGACTACAAAACTGGATAACTAACGAAATGAAAAGTTTCAGCAGAAAAAATTAAAACGTCACCAGAAAAGACTTCATGTTGAATTGGGCAAAATCACTTTTAATCTAATTATATTTTCTAATGTATTTGTTTATTTTTACCTTTTAGAAAATCCAACAAATGTGATGTTTGTCGAGGGGGATGTTGATTGGGAAAATCTGAGAAAAGCTGTACCTAAAAAAGAAAAGGAGGTAAAGGAGTAAATTACATTCACAAATGTGTACAAAACATAGAGTAGAACCTCTTTTGAGCGACACCCAACTTTTGCTGTGCAAAACTGTTGTAAAAGGGATGATGTCGCTCAAAGGAGATATTATGATTATATACATTTAATACCAGAATATGTCACAGTGTCACCCAAAAAGTGCCTGAGAGAGTGTCGCTCAAAAGAGATGTTGCTCAACGGAGGTCCTACTGAACATATTTTGTATTCGTACAGTAAAATGGCTCATAAATGTAACTGTCAAATAGTTATACATGTTTGTGGACATAAAGTATATTCTGAATTCATTCTTCTTGTATAAATGTTGCAACATTTATTTTTTCGTTTAGGTTATACTGACAGATGACGGAAGAAATCCTGTGATGGAGTTAAACGAATTGTTCCACGGATTGACGTACAACCACGAGGATCCCATGGGGCCTGTGCATTCAGCAGTGTTCAAGTAAATGGCACAATTAATATGAAATCATGAGTAAATGTGGTTGATTTAGCCTAATCCCATGTGTAAGACTACTTTCGTAACTGGTACCATGCTGTTTTTATGGAATCAGAGAATTTAAGATGATTGAAACGTATCCGTAAACGTATCTGTATCCAAGGGAGTTATGTTGCAATTAAACGTAAGAATTGACCAATTCACGTTTTTACGTTCCTTGAAACGTAACGCCGTATCTAAAACCACAGCTACTTTACGTTTATGGATACGGAGCAAAGATCTAAACACTCCCTATTATTTGCTATATTGTAAATGTAATTATGTTGCAGAACAACTGTATACATAGAAGGTATGACTTACGAAGGAGAGGGAAATACAAAAAAAGAATCGAAAAATAGATGTGCACTGAATGCTCTTAATGCACTTAAAGCATCTGGGCGCTATGCTGAAAGAATGGCTGAGGTAAAGTGTACTTATTTATTCACAAATTTGGTCCATTATATCAGGTGCTAAATGCACAATACTGAATTTATTGGGCCTGAGATGTGTTACAAACCAACACACTCTTTTCCTAATCATAATTATTTTGGATCACTGCAGGTACTGAATAAGAGACAACAAAACTCAGCTAAAAAGGCACAGTTCATGCAGCAGCGCACACAATTTAAGAACGAACAGTTACAGGGCCAAATACCTCCAGGAGAGAAATTTTGGAAGTTCCAGAAAAAGAAGGCTGCAGGAGCTGCTGGAGAAGAGGTGAGTATATTGTAGTAGTCAGCTGCATACATGTATAAATTGCGTTTATCACTTCGTTTAGAAATGTTTAGTGTGACCAAACTTGATATGCTTTACCATCAGCATGCTCGTTAAGTCATTTGAGGTATGCTAGTAAACGAATTACACTAACAGTTTATGTGTTGAATTTGATACACTTATATGCGAAACTGATGCAGCCCTTTTATAAATTTGGCCTTTGCTAGTAATGTTTATATATCTATGTTGATTGCTACATTTTGCAATAAAGATTTTCGTTTTTGGCAAGAAACATTGCCACAAAAGCAATTAATCCTACCATAGGTACATTCTGATGATCTTTAATGTACCTATGATACTACTGACACAAAATAATTATGACATTTTACTTCAATTAGGAAAAGAAAAAAATACCATTGGTCCAAAATGCAGTAGGAATCTTGAACGATAAGTTTCGATCATTGAAGTATGATTTTGTGGAAATGTCAACCCACCCAGGACTTGGCACGCATGAGACAGGTCGCTATACTTGCTGCCTCAAGCTGCAAGGCCAAGTGAGTTTCATAAAAGCAAACTACAGTCTGTTTTGTACAAATATTTCAGAAAGTGAAAAATGCACCGCTTCCTCAAAATGCCGTTGGGCGACTGAATGATAAATTTAGAAATCTGAAATACGATGTGGTTCAGTCGCACCAAGATATTCGAACTCGAACTTGGAATTTTAGTGTCTGTTTGAAACTACAGGGTCAGGTAAGTGTGTACAGTGAAGGGAAATAATACTACCGAATAACCGCTTGCCTCCAGAGAATCCCACTCAAGTATAATGCTTTTGTTAACAATGAAAAGTATGTAATTCATGCAGCGTAAACAGTGCAAAAGAATGATTACAACGAACAATTGTATGTACACATGTAGTCAGATAAACTGAATACTTGTCACGGTGATTTAAAATGTTGCTTAAATATTTACTCTAGGTGTTCGTAGGACATGGAAATAGCAAGAAAAGTGCCAAAATAGCCTGTGCTGAACAATGTTTAAAGTGGTTAGGATTGGATGTACCCGGTAAATGCAACAATTCATTATTCTTAGCCATACCAAACGCATTGCTGCAGTAAGAAAGTGAACTAAGTAACATCATTAAATAATTCCTTCAATTTTTTGGGGGGAAATGTCTTTGATTATGTTCATACGAAAACTGTATTTATGACGCTTTGTTCGTAGAAAATCAAAATGAAGGAATGGGTACTGGGGATGAATCTGGTGTTGATTTAAGTCAAGTGGATACCTCAGCAGATAACCCCATCACAGCTGTACCTGCGAGTGATCTTACACCCAAAACAAGCCAACAAGGCCCGGACAACCAGTCACAGAACCAGTTTCAGCCCACTACATGGAACAAAGCACCTGGTTCAGGTAAGAAAAAACGTTGTTGAAAGATACGTGCAAGTTTTTAACTTTAGTTTGTTGTGTGTGAAATATTATTGAATGGCAGCTCAGAGTTTAACCTTCAATTAATTTATAAAAAGGATGTGTGTTTTGATTAAAGACAGTGCTTTATTTAGGAACAGTACAGATCAATTATGTATTTTTTGATAATTTCTCATGGAGACCAGTTGAAATCTCTTCTTTGTATGTTTTTACGTGTATGCATTGTGATATTTTTTTCTGAAATTTTGAACTGCAAAATTATACGTAACTTACACAGTCATACCCAATTCTGTTTTTAAGGTCGTGGAGGACAAAACAGTCGGGGTCGTGGTCGAGGGAGAGGTGGTCCTGGAGGTCCAGGACGGCCTATTCGCGGTCGAGGTAGTGGCTTTGGTGGCCGTGGTGGACGAGGGGGCAGAGGTGGCAACTACGGTGATCAATATTATGAAAGTTATTCCACTGCTGGGTCTAGTCAATATTCACAGGTATAATATCCGTATAGCATAACGTACCAAATAAAGTGTTGCGTTTGCTTTTGTACTTCTTTGGTGTGAATTTAAGACGCTTTTGTTTAGAAACATGACCGCTAGACAAATCAGTTATTCCCTTGTTTCCATAGACAAGTTTTATCTGTATTTGCTTAAATACTATTTTCTATCGTATTTATCGTCAATTAAGTTGATAAATATCCAAAAGCAAAACCCTATTGTGTGTAGAGTAGTTAACCTTTCCTTTGCAACTGGCTTACATATAATATGTGCTGTCTCCGTTAAATCTTGATACTTTTTAATTAAAACTTATGTTTTACCTCTTACGTTACCTTTGTTTATTTTAGAACCCAGATTATTATGACCCGGCTGCCAATTACAATATGAGTGGTTATGAAGATCAGGTACATTTTTGCCTTTGACCTTTAATTTGCGTAAATGTGTTTTGTGCGATCCATTCCCAAGAATTTCAGTTTCAGTTGATGTTCGGAAATGAGTAATTTTGCTCGAAAAAATTAAGTTAAAAAGTGCAAAGTGCATTTAATCACAAATATTCTACTTAAATCCATACTTTTACGAAAAGTAGTGGAATGCGTAATCTTGATACTTTTCTATATCATGCCTTGACCAAATCATAAGATGATTTGAAAATAGTAAGGTACACAGTCTGTTTTTGGTTGCTCCGTCCGGACTAGGGGTTTTGAAATTGACTAGAATTTAGACCAGATAAATGAGTTACTAATTGTACTTTTTTTATACTTTCAGTATCAGCAAGGAGGTTACGAATCATTTGGAAATGATCCACAAAGTTACGGGGGCTGGACTCCTGGCGGAACTCTTAACCAATATCCCCCAGACCAACAGTGGTGAATAACATTCAACGCAACTTCTGAATTACAAAAATAATACTACTAGTATATGTTATTTATTCTGTATTTTTGTGCCAGAAAAATTGTTCATTTGACTACAATATTGCAATTTATAGAGAAATTCCAAATAGAAACAAGAAAACACTTGAAGTGACATGTAAAACTTGGAAACTGTAGCCAAAATAAGTAATTTTTCTAGGGTAAAATTTATGTAATTTGGTATAAATTTATATGCAGGTCTTATGTAAAACGTGAATTTGTATGTCCCATGCTTTGGAGTTTTTCGTATCCATTGTTTTCCTGGTGTTGTATGAACCAACCGAAGTTTATCCAAAAAAGAGTTGTTTATTGTTATTTTTTCGAAAATTAATGATTAAAACAGATACAGTAGAGATGACCTTTTTGTTGCCGGAATATACATGTGTGTAAAAATGTTCCGTGTAAATATAAACAGAACAGTTTCTACAACTGCCATTTTTTTACTTACTGTTAACCCTGTTATTGATATTTTCCTAGGAATAGTAAATTTTCTCAGCACATGATATCACCTATTTTCTTCCCATGTAAAGAACATTTTTTTCATAACCATTCAAGAAATTTTGGTACTTAAAATTACTTCATTCTGAGGCTATTTTTTAGTTCTCTGTTACGATGTTAAAATTAGAAATGACAATTTTACAAGTAATTCTGAGTACATAGTGAATTGTTTTGCGCTGTGTTTTACCGTTTAAACTCATGTAACTGGACTTCTTGATGTTCACGTAGTCGATGGTGAAATGCAAAATATTTGCAATTCATGTTTACAATATTTTGTAAGAACTGTGATGAATAAATTAGATGTTGAAAACTTGACTTGATCTAGTTCTCGCTTGTTTGTATTGCCACACACAATTTCCGTGGAAACACAAATTATAGAAATGATTGTTTTGAAGAACAAATGTACAATTGATAACTTTATTATTTAGAAATAGCTTGAGTTTCCTCAACTGTGAAAACTTGCCCAAATGTTTGGGTACAGGTTTGTAAGAGCGATTTTAGTAAAAATGAGGAGATCTGACCACCCGCAATTTAAATTATTTTTACCTAAACATCAGCTTATGACGCTGGACAGAACAATAGAAAGAGAACACATCATCATTGATGAATTTTTCTGTCGAAAGGCTCCCAGACAGTTTGCTGGAAGCCGAGCGGCTGATACTAGTAGCCGAAGCAATACAGTCGTCCCTGGATATATCGATATTTTTGGTGCGGGGAAATAGCATCGATATAAGCGGGATATCGATATAAGCAGAACAATTAATATGAGGGTCTATTAATTTGGTGCGGAAAAAAAGTATCGATATAAGTGGGATATCGATATAAGCGATATTGATATATCCTCTAAGGAGTGTATTTAGTTATTCGGGACATTTTACAAAATGGTTTGGAACTGTAATGTCCCAGCTGAAATTTTAGTATCACAGTTTTTGTATTAAGAAATTACATTGTAACTAAAAGCAGATGTAACCGTTTCAGTATAGTGATGCTTTACGGGTAACTCGTATGTGAATTATTGCGTTAAATTACATTGTATCTTCAGTGTAGCCGCTGCTTTTTAAAAAAAAGGAGGGACATTAGGTGCTTCACGCCTGCATTTTGAGGGGACAGTTACATTGTAATCATAATTAATCATAATTAAATTAAATTTTAAAATGAATCGCAATACTGAAATTTTAATTACAAATACAGGGCTTTCGTTAAGGATTTTGAGTCACTCGTAAAGTGGACGAGTGGAATCTAAAAGTCGCTCGTCCACCCAAAAAACCACATGTCCACCATCAAATTAAAGGGGCACAGTGACTGAATGCATGTGAAGCAAGCCATTATCGGTGTGGGGTCTGGGAGTCATTTGATGGCTCCATAAGCTCTAGGGTCTTAAATGGTCTAAAATGCAATTGCCTGGTTTTTAGATAATGTTTCAAAGGCAATTTTGCATTTAAAAAATTACCAGTCTTGTCCTTGGAAAAATTTGCCACCTGTTTGAAATTGCATTTTTAAGTCATTTTTAATTTCCATTTTGACTTGAAAATATGTTTTTGTACAGCCCTAACATTTCTACATGTTTGTGTGGACGAGTGGTTTCCAAAAGTCACTCGTCCACCAATATTTTGACATGTTTGTGGACGAGTGTTAACGAAAGCCCTGCAAATATGCTTAAAATCCAATATGAATCTATGAACGGCTTCACAAAACCTATGACCTTTCAAACATGAACGTAGAAACCTAGGGGTTACCTTGGACCCCTTCCTCCATTTCTGAGGGAGATTTCCAAAATTTTGTGCGATACCCGGGTGCCCACGTTGTAGCGGCAACACTGTTAACTTAAATTGCATTCTAACTAGAAGAATATTTTACCATTTCAGTCAAAGACGATGATTCACGCACGATTCGTATGTGCGCTGCTAACGGCAAGTCGGATAAGTGTTACGACCGAACCGGCACAAGGAACATCAAGCTATCCTACTGCACATGCCAGGGAGACTGGTGCAACAATGCACCGACAGTGTTCAGCTCCAAACTCATCCTTTTATCAATTATATCTGCCACTCTAGCCCTAATTTCATATTCTTAGGAAATAAAATAATGTCATATTTTCCAGTTTAAACCTAAGCAAATAATATTTCCCAGCCTTTTGTGTCCGGCATCAGCCTGTTTTTATTTTTTACATTTAGAAAGTAATCTTGCTCCGGTAAATTTGTAAAGTGTCGCCTTTTGTACCCTTCAAACCATTGTTTGGCTGCCTTCCCTGTGCATATTCCCTCCCATTAACCAAATCGGGATCATATATCACCAGGCAACACTTTTTACAAAGTAGCTAAAGTGGTAAAATTGTGTTCAAACCCAAGTAATTTCGTGCCCCTTTTGTTTTGTACCAGTATTTTTTTTATTGAAATAGTAATCTATCCAAGTGTTTTGTAACAAGTAGTCCCATCACACCATTTACTCAATTGTATCACCACATGTCACTTTACACATAATAAATGTACAGTGGACGTTTTCTTGCATGGACATCTGGTGTGAAATAACCAAGTTCGGTGTAAGAAAATGTCCACTTCAAATTGTAATAATATGCAATCTAGCAGTAGTAATGGAATCCAAAGTTTGCTGAGGAAAATATTCGGGTAAACGTCTTTAAATTAAGTGAAATTGTTTTAAGACAATTCACCAAGAAAGTAAACAAGAATGATTTCTTGCAAATGGCAAGAGTCAAACAGATCAATTGCAAAATTTATTTTGTATCCATTGGTAATCAGAATATTTGACCAATTCTAGATTAGGTTTTAACGGTGTGTGAAATGAAATTCATTTAATAGTATTGTTACAAAAGTGAAGAAAAATAGTCACTACTTTTAAACGTAACACATTTGATAAAAGTATTGTTTTAAAGGTATGAATGATATCACTGTTGTAAATAATAACTCTTGTTCGAATGCACGCATTTCGCAAATTAACCAAATCCGATGGATGTTATCTGTAGTAAGGTGTTTTCTTTAAAATAGGGAAACGTTTGAAAAGGAAAGAAACTGCACACAATAATTGTATTGGAAATACATTATGTACAAACGGCGCTATTATCCATGTTTTTGACGTTTCCCTCGATTACACTTTATTGTAGAAATACCTTCTCCATGTACTATCTGTATATATGGAATTTATATACATGAAACAATAGACCAATTCGACCTGTAAATGCGGTGTATAGTATTGAATGAATTGTGTTGAAATGTGAGAGTGGGTGTGCAAGTTGTCTGAATCAACTAACTAACGGTACATGTACTTTTGAAATTGCACAAGCATTGTGATTTTGCATGTGTATCTTTTTACCTCGGTGGGTAGAGAGAAAATGCACTTTGTAAATAACGTGTATAAAACTATGTGATTTTTACAGAAACATTGTAAAACGTAAAAGTCGCGTTGATTTTAGCTCCCTTATAATTTCGTTACAACTTATATACTGTTATGCAATTTTTAGTCTTATGTTAGCGTAGTTCACGCATTAGTCAATGCAGTAAATGTATTTCTTTTGACTTGCACCAAACATTTTGGTATATTCCTTTTCAACCAAGAACGAAGTGTTAACACTTTCTGTTTTTGGGGCAACTCAAAAGAAATACTAGAAGAATAGAAACTTTATGTGTATTTGTTTAATAGTGGCGCCTAACAGTTTCAAGGTCATACCATAACACGGGTCTTTTCACTTGGTCTTTAAACTTCCGACAATAAGACAGAATAATATCATGTGTACATTCCTTAAGTGAGGCTAGGTATTGCACGGCCAAATACATAAAGAATGACAGGACCAAAGTCGCAGGGCGCCACATTAAATAATGTTTATTACTAAACAGCAATTATTTGTAGTATTACTAATATTTTGAGGAAATTATGTCCTGTAGTACATGATTTTACTTCCCGAAGCCAGTTTTATTTGAATCGGCCGAATTCTACATATTCATACATGTGTATTATTGAATCATATACTGTAACCGTCGTCTTGAATTAGGACATATATCACAGAACCTAGTAACTCATGCAATACGTTTTATTACGTTGAAACTATATACACTGTTAATATGTAAATTTTAATCTTGTCATTAGGAATACAGTAACCTTCACTTGAGGGGGAACCTTTTGGGACTTTCTCTTTATTAAAATAAAATTGAATGCGGTTCATTTTATTCTGTTTTACAGACGTTGCCCTCAGGTAAACTGTGCTTATCCAAATTTTCAATGAAATGCGATACCATTGGCTAAAAATTATATTTTCATTTAGCTCGCAAATTAATATTTAAACTGAAAACAAAAAGGCTCCTGAAGTGAATATTACTGTGCACATAGTGTAGTTTGTTGAAATTCTTTGGTAATCAATTTGCTTATTTTGAATTTTTTTAAAAATTGAAAAGGTATGAAGTGTAACATAAATGTGATACTATAAAACAAAAGCGTAAAATCATGTAAAAATAAATGCCTACTACAATTAAAGAGAACGTGTAACAAGTTTAAAATATTTGAGTAAAAATATTGTATCATGGTCAAGGGTAAGCGATTGCACCATGAGAATTGAATAGCTATTGTCTTGCGTAAATTTCTGCCTAAAATTTTTAAATCCAAGAAAATAATCCTTTTAAATGCATGCATTTCTAAGTATGCTAACCTATTAGTCCGATTACGCTTGAATTAAAACTTGATACACCAAAAGGTTTGAATGGCTTTTATATTGTTAAAGTTATGACTGCTAGGCGAAGTATACAATCAAAACACTAAACCAGTATCCATAGAAGTAATCAACAAATAATATTTTTTGGTGAATTTTGTTCCGTAAAAATTTAGTCAATTCCTTGAGTGGATCAAAAAGTAAACCAACGAATTTCCATTGAACCATGGCAGGATATAAACTTAAATTCCCCATAGAACCATATTATTGCTATGGAAACTGGTTATATATAGATCATTCCAGATTTGAGAAAAGAAGTGTATAAAATAAGCATTGAGAAAGCCAAATAAAATTTTGTTTTTAACGAAAGACTTGTGCTTTCTTTTTTCAACAAAACATGGTCACAGTGCAAAAGTAGATCGTAAGCACTAAAAGAGACAAATTCAACCTGAATTTGAAACCCATTTACAGAATCTCCCCGAAGTCCTGGCCACTGCTACTTGCGCAAGTCATTAAGTTGATAAAAGTCAGCACTCATGAACGAAATGTCACGACTTGTGGGATTCAGTCGTCGGCTAGTCGAGTACCAATAGCCTACTATGGTCGACAAGTTGAATCTTTCGATGTTAATGTTTGTCAGACGTTCCGGCGGTGTGTATGTTTCGCGACGAATGATTATGGGTATTAACGCACTAGGACAAAGAGGACTAGCAAACAG
>JBCAUI010416285.1:0-14239 GCA_038406195.1 Haplosyllis anthogorgicola | reverse complement strand
ATACACAATATTATGGACTTAATTCTTATTTTTGATTTAACTATTTTAATTCAAGAAAGGGTTAAGGCTACCTGGGAAAAATTACATAACACTTATTTTGTCCCAAACTGCACAGATCATTTTAATGTTAGTCTAAAACAAATCTTCCAAAAGGGAATCTTTGGAAACAGTTATATATTTATAATTTTGTACATTTATTTTCGTTTTCATGGTACAGAAAATAGCCATCTCTATATCTCCTGCATGGGAAAAGAGAGGCATTTTGCAGGGAAAGGATGTGTCAAGATTTAAGGCAAGTGATTATTCTTTCACAAATCTTATCTGTACATTAATTCTATAAGTTTGGAATAAGAAAGTCTCACGCTGTGCTTTTGTTCATGTCAACAGCACAACACAGCATTACATTGTTCCAAAGGGTTCTCAAATTGATATGATTTTCCTGGGCTGCAACAATAAGTTAGCATTGCGTGTTGGCCTTCTGAACAGTAGAACCTGTCTTTTCCGGCCTCTTCATATCTTGAGTGACATCCTGCGTTCTACAGCTACACGGCAGTTTTCGGGCACTTGGAAGTTGAAATCCTTAATACTCATGTTTATTTTACCTTACTTGAGCGGTATACCTGCCATTTACACATTCTATCTGTAATGGTAGTTATTAATGGCTGTGTAACAAATTAATTCATGCTTTGGAGTTTTACCTTTCGGAAAAAACTCTTTTATTTTACCATTTGAATTATTACATATTAACAGTCCAAACTTAATTTTTCAGAGAGGTCACTGGTTACAAATATGAATTTAGAATGAAGTACAGCATCGTGGTGGTTTCTTAGAGTGTAGTAATTCTCTAAAAAGGACTCGGAAGTATTTCCGAGAACATGTAATTCAAGAATGCCGTATTTTTGCATAAGTACCAGCAGATGTTATTGGATGCGTTTTGCCAGGATTAACAGAATGCTGCAATTGTGTAGAACGGTAACAGAATGCCTGTGGAAAACCCAATCGGTCTCCTGTTGGATGGAATTAACAAACAGAAAGTCGTTTGCAATACATTAAAGAACAAGGGTCCGAGGATTTATGCCACGAATAGAAACTCAAATTTTGACAATGGTGTGCTTAAATATTTACACATCAAGTCGAAAGTAGCATGCATCATGTAATAAATGTACATTTAACGTCTTTAAGTAGATAATTATGTGCACTGACCAATTGTTAAACGTACCTAAATGGGATACCTATGAGCAGTGCACGAAATAAAGTAAAAGGTCAGGTTGCCAACAGGGCCAGCTAATTTTACAATCAGGTTGCCCGAACCAAAATTTACTGGTCCGCAAATTTTTTGACAGGTTTTATAAGCACAATTGTTGGGTATCTTTCACACAACACCTGGGTTGCAGTAAAATGTGGGTTGCACTGAAGGGCTAGCACTATTTAAACTTTGGTTGCCCTAATCTATCTCAGGTCGCCATGGCGGTCGGGCAAGTGCTTATTTCGTGCACTGCTATGAGTATGACGGTAAAATACTTTATTCGACACTAGCAATGTATCGTAAACAGCATCATCGATTTATTCCTCAAGAATGTAGGATCTACTGCTTATTTAACCGTTTGTGCATTGGTGAATCAGCTACATACTTCGTTACAACTGAATTTAAACCCTGAAATGTATGTACCGTATTGTTCCTAAATGAAACGCCGGGCGCTAAGAACAATACAAGAACAATGATTTGATAAAGTTAAAACATATAATTGATTATCGAAGCTGGAATATAATAACTTTGATAGTTATTTTCCAAATATAAATGAAAGAATCGCCATAATTTAGTCATAATGTTGCCATTGTATGTAACTAATATTTAATTAATTTCTTGTGAAAAAAGAGGGGCGCTTTGATTAGAGACTGCACTTTAGTTAGGATCAATTCATTATGACACTGCCTAAATGCAGCAATGTATTGTAGTTATAAATGTTTAAGTGTTCTTTTGGCAAATGTTTAAATACTGAGTGTATAAGCAAACGAGCATTTAAAAAAAATGTTTTTATGTTGTCTTGTAAACGTTTGAATTAGTCCATAATTTGGGTCCGATGGATTAGAGGACAAGAAATTTAATGTTCAGCAAAGAGAGTGTTCATCTTGCACCAAAGCAATGTGCTGTCGAGCGTAGTACATACACGTGTACATGCATTGCATGTGTGCGATTGACGGTGAAATACGCATCCGTGTATTTCCTTTTTCTGAACATCAGTATTTCTAAACGATTAGTACATATTAACTGGGTCAATAAATCACTGAACTAAATTGAATGGACTTTTAAGCACGTTATAACAGACAGTTGACAAACATACAAACCAAAACATCTAATACAACAATGTATCACAAGTTGTGGTTCGGATTTTATTTTCAGATTAGGAATACTTACGTCAATGAAATTTGGATACAGTGATTAAACACGCAATTTCTATCGTAGAGCCAAAATAATGAACGCATATCCCTGTCGAGTTAAGTAAACCATGTACATATGTATTTGTTTTGGTAAATAAAATTAATATTTTCGTCCATGACTATCATGAAGTTGTGATAATCTGCGAGACACTAAATGTTTCCGAGTGGGAAAAGTAAAGTTACAACATGGGCCGAAAATATTAATGTTAATGTCGTAAAATAAATTAATATTTAAAGGTAGCATTGGTGAAAACATATTTATCACTTTTGTTAATGTAACGATGTTTGTGAATAAATATGGTATTAATATATCTTTGTTTATTCTGTACATGACCCAATCGAAGGTTTTGAGTAATTCTAGATACATAATACCACACAAAAGAAGCCTCGGATGAAAAGTAAACAATTTTTGTTGTAACACCTTCAATGAATACCGTATTGATTGAAGGGACTATGATACATGGTAGTACTTTAAATACTGCTTTACTACGACAAAAGGGTACTGGAGGTTATGCCTTGTTTAAAGAAATCCTTGAGAAGTATTCCACGTGAGAGTTCAAAATCATTTTTCACATCATGGTTTTGTGTAGAGTAAGGGATAGTCAATGTATCACAGACCATGAACTTCCAAGACGTACACCAAATATGTACTGCAGTTATAAACATTTCACAGATTCATCCCACATATCTCCTGTCACGTCCAATGTTTTATCCTCCATTTCAGTAAACTGTATTAAATACAGCACTCGGGACGGATACTATCACGTATGCGAACACACAACCAAAAGGTTTAATTGTTACCATAACTGTTTAGTCAAAGCTTCTAGTAGTTGTCCTTTTTCTTGCAACTGTCTATCTTTCACTGCCATCAGCTGATCCTTCTGATGCAGTTGTACCTTTAGTGCAGCGAGCTGTGTCTGCAGCTGCTTTATAGTCTCCTGTTGCTCACTGATAATTTCTGACTGTTGTGCAACATTTGTTTGAAGTTTTATCATCATCTGTAATACAACATGTTTTCTTACTGACACTGAGCAATATCAATAACTATACATGTATAAATATGAAACTTGTAAGTTGGATGAACCGTTCTGTACAGTTTTTCACATGACAAATTGTATCTGTAATTATTTAATAAACTATGAACCTAAAGTTAAAACACGGGGCTGTGCAAGTACTGACCTGATCCTTCGATAAGAATATATCTGATTCCAGAACTTCTGCAGCAGAGGGTCTTATCTCCGGATCCGCATGAAGTAACTGCTTTAAGATTCTAGCCTGTAACAAATAATTACGAGTAATAGAGTACTCGATCCTATGCATGTACAATGCTAAATGTTCGTACGGTGTATATCTAATGTGTGGATCTAAGAAACGAACCTGTGCTGGCCATTTGTCACAAAATTCAGCCGGGATAGCACCTTTCCGTGTTTCATTCAAAGTACTTAGTCTTTCCATCTCTGTATGGAATGGCTGATACAATTCTAACAGTATTAATCCTAAGCTGTACATGTCACTCTACAAGAAGCATACATAAATAAACGTAACATTTAAACGTCAATAAAAGTTATTTGATACTAAAGATATTATCAACGTTGTCAAAAGTCAACAACAAATTCCACGTTAACATAAACTAAATGTGTACCTTGCAGGTATAAGTGCTTCCTTCCAATTGTTCAGGAGATGCATAGATGGTTGTACCCACTCCACTTGTGTACATGTTTTCTTCATTAAATGTCCCTGTAATGTATGTATTAGATACATACATTTCTATATGTGAACAAATAACATATAAGTCAGGTTTACGTAAACCACTTACATACACTTGCCGGTAACTTTACAGCATAGATCAAATTTGCAGGTTTTTACAAATGAAGTAAAGTTTTCAGCAAGCTCGAAATTTAGGACACAACATGTACGAACTGCAGAATTTTGAACTTACTGTTTCTTCCTGGGTGTGGTGTAAGAGGGACATCTCCAGAATCTACATGCCTTGCAAGACCAAAATCACCTACTTTGGCATGAATTACACCTGAGCTAGTATTCATCAGGAATATGTTTTTCGGCTACAACAAAGCATAATTTGACTGTCAGTTATCGTACATCAACCAGCAGAGACAAACAATCGTAGATGAAATTGTTCCAGCAATTGTTTTCTGTCACCAGGTACACTTACCTTTAAATCTCTGTGAATGAGATTTTGTGTGTGAATGTATTGCAACCCTTTCAGTATTTGTTTTAGGATCACTTGGTTTTGGTTTTCGTCAATCAGATCATAGACATCTGCAACACAATAACTCAAGTATATGTTATGATCTTCCAGTGGTGCCTACATGCTAAAACTTTGTCTGAAGGAATGTCGTTCACTAAATTTCACTCCGGGTTCATACGAAATTGTACACTTAATCCAGTGAATGCCAATCACTGAAAAGTAGGAAAACTCTCATTCATGAGGTGACAATTTGGTCAAAAGAAATTAGCATGGATAAGTATCGAATACCTGCGTATGGTTCCTCCCTGTAATTTCGACTTGATATCCATTCCTTTAATGTTTTATCACAGACTTGCATTTGGATATGTAGTAGCACCAACGGTACCTGAAAATAAATTAATACAAGACTCAAAACTGGGTTGTTATTATACTCAGAATCATACTAAATGTGCATGTAATGTATAAACATTAATACATCCCTGTTGCTGTGTGACATGTAATAAATACTAAATGATGTGTACCGTTACTGGTTTTTCACTCCCAGTGGCCATGGTAGATTTAGAGGTGGGAGGATGCAATCCTGAGGATGAACCATCACCGATATCCACCATACTACCTATTTGGCGATCATCTCCAGAACCAAGTGAAGAGCCCCTCTCAAACACAATATCAAGGCTATCGTCATCATGATTAACCTGTGCTGCTGCTCCTTTACTGTGACTTGAAATTGACCATACATAAATTAACACTTTACGATATCTGTACTAAAATGTATGTAGAAATTACACCTACTACGTAAATATGGAAAGTGACAATTACCTTGATGAAGAATGTGAATTGTCTGCCTTGTGTTTAATAGCTGGAACGTTTGTGGAGTAGACCGTTGCAAAAGTTGGGGGCGGTGTGTGATATTCTAACCAGGCCCCGTGGTACCTAACGACATATTTATGGTTTAGTCCAGCCAAGTACTTCACTTCTCTCAAGACCTACAATGCATGCAGTCAAAGAAGGGAAAATCAACATGTCAAACAATCAACTATGGATTCATTATTACGACAATTTGATGCACATGGAGGTACATCAAATGTTATCATCATGTTCGATATTATACCGAGTCAATTCACATAATTCCATGAACCTTTATTTCGTACTGCCATAAGTCCATTGGTGTGTTATGAGCTTGTGGGGACCGTACTATTTGATATCATACGTGTATGTACTTACCTTGAACCACAAATCTGGCTTCATATCTTGAAAAGATATCTTCTTTATTGCATAGATGCATCCATCTAACTTGTGCTTGCACTGAAATAAAAAAGATAGGTCCGGAGGACCTGTGCTGATTTAAATTGTATAGCCAAACAAATGTACAGTCTCCCTTTGGCCGTCCATCTCCTAGCCTACTGACTCTGTGTAATTGTTGCACAGAGGTCTTGGGTGTTCTTATCTATGGGAAACACATGAGAAAGGCAAATACTCACACAGACACCCTTTGCAGTCATACAATATGTTTCTCTGCAACTGTAGATCTAAAGACCTAACTAGATCTAGAGACCTACCAGATCCTGTGTTAAAAATCACAGTTTTAAAATTGAAATAGCATTTCCACTATTTGTAAATGTTACCCCAATTTCCCAAAATTATTCAAGATGACAACTAGCCCAGACATTTTCCCCTATTGAAAGACTTAATTAAATATTATATGAATGCAAAGCAACATCTGGCTAAATCATTTTCTGTTTAGCTAGACTGGCTGCATAAGGTAAAATAAAAACACAGCGTGCTCATTAAGGGTATGTATCCACATGCATACAGATGGAGACAGTACATAATTGAATTGAAATTAAATTATGTTGAAACAATTAATAGATGATATACATATACATCTTTTTGTGTAAGCATAAAATGAAGAAGATTTAGTCCTCTTCTGTTTTTGTATAATGTTTTCAATATTATGAATATGTTCCCGGAAGTTTTTTATTTCACAAAATTTAATTTATGAATTACTAGTTGTTATTTTTTTGATAATTGTTACACAGGATTCGTTGGATGGTATAACATTCAATCACAAACACATTATATTGTTTTAATTTTTTGTTATTTGTATAAAAGGTCAAGTGAAATTCAGTACACCATGTGAAAGGAAATTTTCAGTCACTGAAGCTATTGTTAACTACTCACAGTGTGTTTCGACGTAGGCCAATAAAAGTACATATAAAGTAAGTGTACAATATATTAGATCTCATTATGTAAAGTAATAATGTTTATGGTTAATTTATGTATAATATTCAAAGGCGTATGGTATATATACATTGTTTGACACAATTTTGATATGTATAATTTTTATGTTAGGAGACTCATTGATAATTTTATATTATTCAAACATGTATGTTACTTAACATTGTACTTTTAAAGTTCGAACTTAGCATCATTAGAACATATATTACAATTTTTTGTACCAAGATTAAACATATACTGTATTATTTACATATTCATTATATTTTTTTCAACATGTAATAAATTTAGACATTCAATTCTTATTTTATGAGATGTATTTGGAAAAATAATAAAATTTTACTGCACTAAAGTATGCACATATTACTAATTCTACACGAAATTGGCATAATGTATACCTTTCAAATTGTCAACAATAACATTCTACCTCACTAAAGTATGCACATATGACTAATTATACTTAATATTTGTATTATACACAATACAGTATTTGGAAGACTTATATCAACTTATACATTATTCCATAATGTACACCTCGCAAATTGTAAATTGAGACATATTTGAAAAATAATAATAAAATTTTACCCCACTAAAGTATGGACATATTACTAATTCTACATGAAATTGGGATCATGTATAGTTCCAAATTGTAAACAATAACATTCTACCTCACTAAAGTATGCACATATGACTAATTATACTTTTGAAGGCAAATTAACTTGAACTCTAAAATGTAAATGTTCTAACTTGTAAACATTTTCATATGTATACATTTTAGAGATTTACATACTTATTTTTATTATAATACAATGTTACAAGTTATTTAATACCACACATTATTAGGCAGGCAAATAATAATAAATATCATTTCAAATGTATATTATTTTGAGTACACATAATTTTATTGGAAGAAGTTAACAGTTTTTGCAGAATAAGTAGTTGTAACAGAAATCAGATCACATATTATTCAGGAAAGTATATGTTCCCATATTGTATACATTTGGACCTTTTCCTGATATATAAATCTTGTTGTTATTAAAACAATCAATTTAAAATTATTTATTCTTGAGATATATTAGGGAGACAAATCAAATATACATGTTTTCCAAATGTATATCCTCCCAAATTGTATACATAATGTTATTATATTCAGATTATCTATCAGTAAGTCATGCACATTTGTTACAAGACAGACATTACAATATTGTTTTATATATTTTCATCATCTAAAAATGATACATAATTTTGAAATCTGTGTATTATCCAATGTACATAATTTTGAAATCTGTGTATTATCCAATGTTTTTTTTAACTCATGAGTACACAATAAAGATGTATCACATTTTTACAGACAAACACAATTCAACAGGAATTTACTTATCATCATCTAAAATTGCATCATCATCATCATCATTGTCATCAAGACTTCCAGTAGCAGCATCCATAGTAGAATCAACATCATCAACTTTGTCATCATCATCAGTATTTTCATTTTTGCAACTTGTATTCTCTGGACTTCATTTCACATCACTCTTCTTATGACCATTATCACTAGTTTGTGGCTCACTTCTTCCTTCTCCTTTTTCCTCTGTTATTAAATAATTTTTGTTTTGTTTTGGTTATTAACTCATTAAAACATGTACACAATTAAAGATACATAAGAGTTTTTAATAAGTTACATTTTACGGAAACATAGTTTATTCATAAAATGCAGTATTTAATTATTTTATATTCATAGAAGCAATATGTTATTGAGGACTTGTTTACCTGTTTTAGTGCCATCAACGGTGATACCATTACAAGTGATGAGCTGTACATTATTCAATACTTGATTTGATATCTTATCAACTGTTGTTTGTGTTGCTGCTATCTCTGTCTCTTTGTCATTGATCATAAGGACAATAATTGTTCCTTTAAATCCCATAAGCATGCCAGCTACCTGGTCTATTTCATCATTGAGTTCCTACAGAAAGATGTTTACAATAACATAGTTGTATGTGAATTTTCGTTATGTATCTGGCATGTAATTATGTATTAAAGTGTATATTAAGAATATGTTAATAATTTTCATATTCACAAGTGTTATCTTTTGTATCTGTACATACATTTATAACTGTAGCAGATGTACTGTTCACAATTGGCATATCTATTGTGCCATATGTTGTTTGTACATTATCTGGAGCTTTAACAAGATCTAATATCTCATACATGTGGCCTTCTTCTAAAAAAATTGTCAAATATTTCACATGTTTTTGTAATAACAACAAGAAAATTATGAAATAATACTGTAACAAAATATTTTAATTACTATTGACATGTTTGAAGTATAATAGAAGTCATTAGCAATATATACACAAGTTTATTGTCAGGAAGAAATTAGTAATATATTCATAAGTTTATTGTCATATTATGTAAGATATAAAAACAATAACACACCAATTTCATCTAAAAGTTGAATTTTCTCATCCCAGATATTTATTCTGCATCTTTTCTTTGTTGATGATGCAATTGTTACTGATGCATGTCTCTTATTCATACCATAAATAGTTGGTTCTCCAATCTGTCACGTTTACAAAAATATGTGTAAATATGAGTATGGATAACAATATGTATTATGTAATTAGTTCATATCCAACATGGCTACATAATTAACATACTTAAGAAATACACTAACCTGTTGATAACATAATAAAATCCTGTAAAGTTTAGTTATACAAAATTGTTATGATACTTTTGTTAGAATACAACTACATACCTTTGTCACAAGACCTTAGATGCTTAGTCTTGTTTTACTTGGTGATTCTATAATTTGTGGGAAATCCATTGTGTTTGCAAATAAAATTCACTCGTAATTTCTTTCTTTGTCAAACTCTGGCAGTCCCTGAAGAATAAAATATTTTCATAATATATTTTTTGTATTACTCTGACTGTTTCTACATAACTCAAATGAATGAATTTTCATTTTATGTCACTCTCCATAATAATTTTGAAATATCAATGTACATAAATGTGACTATGCACCTATTCTTTCTCAAACATTATTTAGTTTAACTTCAATGAAGATACTGTACTATTTGTATGTTATTTGGCTTACATCAAGTTTTAATATCATTGTTGAAGAAGCATTTATTTTAACTGCTCCATCTTTGTCCATTCTGAAGTTGCCTATTAATAGGCCACTTTTTCCAATCAGCTTTCTTTCATTTTCTTCAGCAATGTGATGTTTGCCATTCCTGATATAATGCAGAGGAGGGCTGTTGATCCATCACACAAGACAGCCTAAATAGTATGGTATATTTCAAGATTTCTTATTACATTTTAGTTTTTTTGTTAGTTTAAATATGAATACATGTTTTAACACACATATTTTTCAGATATGTATTGTAAATTTTCTTACCTTTATGAACTTCTCATATTCATTTCCCACAGCAACCACAACTCCAAATGTTTCTACATTCAGATGAAATTTTTTCTCCAGAAGTTCAACTTCAGCTAGCTATATAAATAGAAATCAAATGTTCTTAAATTGTACTATTCACAATAACTCTAAATGTTTGTACATTTGGATGAAATTTCTTGCCAAGAAGTTAAACTTTGAACAAGCTACATAAATAAAATTTAATGTTCTTAAATTGCAGTATTGACAATTATTATCACTATATGTACAATATTTTACATCTACTCTAAATATTTTTGTCAATTTCTAGAAATGTATCAAAACACTTACTGGCATTTTTTGTTTATAAGCTGTCGCATATTTACTGTGCATTACAAATATACCACATACTGTTATTTTGGTAAATTCAAAATACACATGTTAATATTCTGTGGTCAGACCAATGGTTCCAGAAAAGCATGCAATGAACTTCATTGGTTGCAAAGCACAAATCTAATGTTGAGCCATATTCAGTAGTTTCATTTTTACATGTTATCTCATATTATATTTGGTTTTCATGTAATCACTAACATATTTGTTATAATCAACACTTTGCACAATAGATTTCATATTAAAATCTCCCAAAACTACTGTTTTTGCAGCCATTGTGTCAATATTTTTCATAAAATTGTCAAATTTTTGCTCAAATACTTCCCTTGTGATTTGAGGAGATACATAAAGACCTATAATTTCCACAGGTTTAACAGCAAAGGGATAAAGTACACATACATAAACAGACTCAAAATATGTTGATGTGTACTTATGTGTTTCAAGTATTTTAATATCCTTTTTTACAAAGACTGCAAGTCCATGCTGTGGTCTCTCATTCTTATGAGTGATTTGATCATTTCCTATTGGCAACATATATCCATCAATTTTAAAATTAATGTTATCATCATGAGGACACAAATGAGTTTCACTGACTATGATAACATCACTTTGTTTCATGTTGTAATTTCCCACAATATCTGCAAAGTGCTTGTGCAGTGATCGTGTGTTCAAATATGACAACTTATGGTCATCTTCTGATTCATCTATTGGTGTAAAGCACAACTTTAGTTCTCTGTATTTGTGCATGTAATCAAGATGTTCTTGTACACTTGGATTTACACTTATCATATCAGGGTTCCAACAAAGTATTTGCAGTGTATTTAAAGACTTCACTCTACTAGCTGCAACATAATTTGCATGTTGGAAAAATGCCTTTGCTAATGGCACATTTTTTGATATTTTCCTGGGGATAAAGTCATGTCTATGCACACTGATGACAATGTACTACCTTGACACTTGTGTACTGTGACAGCAGCAGCAGGTGTCAAGGGATTTATGTTGCCATTTTGGACTTGCATATCATGATGGTGTCCATAATGCATCAATTTCTTTGTGGTAAAAATTTTTTGCATTTGTATCTTTGCATTATACCAATTTTCTCATCATTAAACTCAACCCATAATATACTTGGTACGTTTTTAGTTTGAGTTTGTGTGTAATCAATATACCTTACAACACAAATGGCACCATTTGCAAGGCCATCTTCGGTGTTAACATTACATGAAATTGCATATGTACACCCAATTGCTACATCCAAATATTTGTGTAAACCATTTTTAAAATCATAGTCTGCTTTTGTGTCAAGCAATCCTAGTGCCTTAGATAACTCATTCTCTGAATCATTTCCATGAACAAAGTCTTGAGCACAAATAGATATCTTTTCAGTCTGGGCATATTCAAATGCATTTTTATTGTGATTTGTTGTGTCATCTGCGAATGGGAAAATGTGTCTCACATTTATGTCATACTTATCTGAATCCTTATTTACAATTCTTGACATAAATAATTCATGATCTTCTTTTGTTGATTCACCTTTCTGTAACTTATTTAAAACTTCACAGAAATGTTTTTCTTCTCTTTGACGCATAATTTCTGTTAATGTAAATATATAAAAATTAGAAGACCATGAAGACCATGTGTTTGGAGCAAGAATATCATAACCTGTGTCTACATTTTTGAATACGTAAGTGTCTAATACAGATTTCATTTGATAGAAATCACCAATAGCTATAACATGTCACCCTCCAAATTGTTTGCTGCATTGAAATATTTCTTGCAAATGTCTGTCCAATTTATTAAATAAATGTGCACCAACCATAGATATTTCATCTCTCAATACAACTTTTAACATTAGTGTATTTTGTATGCAATGTATTTCTTTCGCTATGTGACAATTTGTCCATCTTATTTTGACTTGCAGGAATGTGGAGACCACTATGTATTGTATTTCCTTTAATGTGATATGTAGCCATACCAGTTGGGGCTAGCACAAGTACATATTGTCTGTCATCTCTTTGCCCAATTACTTTACTATAGTATCTTGTTATTGTCTCTAGCAAGGAGGGGTTTTCCAATTCCTCCACTTCCCTCTAGAAAAATGTGCATTGGTTTGTCAACAACATTTAATGTCAACATTACATGAGAACACAATTCACATTGCTTTTTGTTTAGTGAACACATTACATTAGAATACTCAAGATCTGACAAACACAAACCACTACAGTCAAAACCTGTTTCATACTTTGTATTGCATGATTTTGTCTGTGAATTTAACTGTTTCATATCATCCACAATGTCATAGTTTTTAATTTATTATTTCTTTCAGGATCAAAAAATGCATATTGTTCATAATTACTAACTGTTCTACAGTTCTCATGATCACTCTCCTCATCTTGGTCATATATAATTTTATCCTGTGTTTCTAATGCATCATTCACTAGTTCATTGTGATGCTCATATTGACGTTGTAAACAATTTATCAGTGTTTCATTTCTTTTGTATTGGTGTTCATATGAATCACAATCAGCCAGTAAATCTATATTTTCATCTTTCCAAGGCATAAACAGCATAAGTCTTTCCCTGTAATAATTTTCAGCATCTACTTTTCTATTATAAGTGACATATCTTATAATTCTTTTCTTTGAATGCAATTTGTATACAGTGCCATCACATGACTCAAAGAGAATTTTTGAATCAATATTTGATTCATCAGGTTGGCTTTCATTTGGACTATTAGTGTCATTTTTAGTTTTCTCATCTGTTGATTGACTCTTTTCAATGTTCAGGTTTGAAGCAAAATCTGCCAAGCAGTAATTTTCAAAGTTTTTGGCCTATTTGCATATCTACTTATTATATTGTTTATTTTTAAATCTGTTGATTTTGGATCCATATCTTTGAGTGTTGCCATATCTTTCACAAGAAATGTTCGCTGTTCAAAGGGAGATATATTCAGGAAAATAACATCTCAAGTCATCTATGTCATGGGCAATTGTAGTAGCAGAAATGCACACTCTTCTTGTGAAGTTTCTACACCATTTAAGAAAACATTGCCCATATGTCTTACTGATTGTTTCAAATCCATATTACCTTGTTTTGCTTCTTTACATGCACATTCCATTTGTATGCTCATTCCCTTTTGACCTTTAGTGGCATATGATAAAATATATTCTACCATAGCATAAGGGCTCAGTGATGGTTGTATATCATGATTTGCTCTCCATATATGTAAAAAATTTCTCATATAATTGTTTTTCCTAACTTCACAAGGATCTCTTTTTGGGAAAAACTGAGGTCATACAATACTACTACATACACCTTGAATATACTGTTCTTCTGACATATTTATATCTTGTAACATTTGGTCAAATGTTGTTGTCACATTTATTCCTAAACCATAATGTCGCAAAGTGGCTTTTTATTTCAAATAGATAGTAATGAGTCATCTTCACAATTTGCATTGGAATAACATGAGGGAATTGAATTAGTCCCGGATCATTCTATTTTCAGTTTGACAGCCCTTAAAACGACAAGGTAGCTTGTATCCTTGCCAGGGTGGCTCCGGTTGACTGATTTCAGTCACAAGCGGTTGC
>JBCAUI010416174.1:0-14244 GCA_038406195.1 Haplosyllis anthogorgicola | reverse complement strand
TAATAGAAATGGCTTTAAGCTTTCGCTTGCTCTTTGCATTCACTCCGCCTCACCACCGATTGATGCTAGTCGACACATGCCTACTGCAAATCTGAATACAATTTAGTTCTACAGTGCCTACAAATTGATTTTACTAACTAGACGATTGAAATTCCACCAATACAAAACGTCTATCTGTCTACCCTACTGCTTGTCAGCCTTGTCCTCGACTCCTTAATTTTGAATCATTGAAAGTAAAATTATACGGGTTATGATCATATCAAGTTAGCATACACATTTGCAACTGTGTGCATTTTATTTTAATGATAAATCATGATAACTATTGAAAGACAAAGCGGAAATTCGTATCGCATACATACGATGTTGGTGATATGATAAAGACTCAATCATTTACACCATCACCACTAAGTAATGAGCTTATGCTTGCACTAACTGCAACCACGACCGTTCCAAGATATGCTGATTGCAATTATGGAAATGTTTACCTCCTGAATACAATAGTAAATGCCAGCAGGACACAGGGACAATTCTATTGCGACTATTTTCTCGTTGGTTGATAAGTGATTTACTCAGCACCATTAACGGACAGTTAGGACATAAAATACGAAATATTCCTCCCCATATTTTATTGCTATTTGAGAGATGTTCAGATTTTCCTTTTGCGTCAATGAACTGCAAGACATTTACGCCAGGGTGGCTGCAGTAGGGGTGGCTTCTACAGAATCGTTTTATTAAACACTAAACACAAAATATGTTAAAATTATGAAAGTACAACGCTGCTGTAAAGTCATGAAAGAGTCCCGATGGAGATCCTGCTTGAACCAAATAACAGCTGACGTCTTGTGATTATTATAAGATTGTGTATCTGACACGAGAAAATTTCCTAATTCCATAAGCTCACAAATGTCTCTTGTTCACCACAACATATTACAAAATTCAAGAGAAGCAAAACTTACTCGTACAGTAACCTTGAGGTTGTGTCCATGATCCATCATGGTCACATTTAGTGGTGAGGTTACCGAGCGGCTGGTGGCCCAGCTGGCACTTCAAGGTGATCACATTGCCCCTCATAAAGCTGCCTTTTGGCTTTAAGCTGTTGAGGGGAACTGGTGGTTCCTGGCATTTTATCGCCTCTGTAATGTAAAAATATTCCATCTTATTGAAAATTTAGAGATTTTACAACCTGCATATTTCACATGAGTACAAATGCTCTGCTCATTATTCTTAACTAATTTCAACTGTAAATTCACGTCATTATGTTTGCACCACAGCCTGTTACCCTTTACAATACCATTGGATATGCTAATAAAAGGGTTACTCTGAGAGTAATTGCTACCTTCACAAATGCAATGACAAATGTCAAACTTAAATATACAATGCAACACTTGTTGCCATGACCCCAAATCAAATGACGTCGCTAATGACGTCATAATATGCAGGCACCTGGCAAGTTGCCAAGTGTCCGGATTGTGTAAAAATAGGACAAACTCATCACTTAGCTACCTGTTGCTCAGGTAGCAATTAGTACCTTCGGATAAGCATTCTGGTACAGTAGAATTCCACTTTGCTCTATGTCCCACGTTTACACATTTGACAGCGCCATTTCCTTTCATCATGTAGCCAGTCAGGCATGATATTTGTACTGTACTGTTGATGCGCCTTTCCTTGGTGCTGATTTTGCCGTGTGCAGGGACTTTGAGCGGTAGACATTTCATAACTGAAATTACATAAACTACTTTTATTCAGCCATTGTCAATTAAATTATTTAATGTTATCCATCAAGTTTTACTTCTCTTCTGGTGTGGTTATTATGAGCAAACCGCCAACTGTATAATAAGGTTTTTGATTTTTTCATTCGTACATGTTCATGCGTCTATTTGATAAGCAAGCAAATCGCTGCATGCCAAAAAATAGAATCATCCCCAAACAAAAACAAAAACAAACTGGGAGTACAAGTTGTTAAAAACAAAAACAAACTGGGAGTAAAGGTTGTTGTACATCATTATCAGATTGTTTTGGTTTTTTAACACATGAAAGAAATACCTGTACAAGTAGGGGGCTCTCCTATCCACATACCATTTGCACCACATCTCAGTGACATGTCTCCCTGGCTTAAAGTATAATCTTGGGCACAAGAATAAATAGCAGTTCCATTATATCCAACATTGGCACTGACTATGACAGTGTTCATCGGTAAAGGTGGCCTGGCACAACTAAGTTTCCAACAGCGAGGGGCACTACCATTCCAATAGCCCTCTGCCCCGCACCGTAGTATCCCTATTCCTACCATTTTATAGCCTGTTTCACAGGTATAGGTGGCTATGTGAGCTAAAGTGTAGTCTTCTACATGAATTGCACCGTGCGCAATACGAGGTGGTGTTCCACAGTGTACTGGGTCACAACGTGGTGCCTGGGTCACATCGACTATTGTTGATGTCGGTGGTATCCATGTCCCATTACCCATGCAGACAAGAGTATCACTGCCACGCAATATGTAGCCCCGATTGCACACATATGTAGTTCTGCTTCCATATGTGTGTCTGGTAACTGTAGTAGTAGCCCTGTGAATGACTGGGGGTGGACCACAAGATATCATTCTACATTTTGGGGTTTTACCAACCCATTCACCCATCTCATTACATTGCAGCAAATCGTTTCCGGCAATTTCGTAACCAACTCCGCATTTATACAACACGTATTCTCCAAATACGTACTCTTTACTATGTACCAGTGTATGCTCCACATACGGTGGGGTGCCACAGCTGATTGGTTCACAAACTGCATCTGTGTCCATCCATTTACCATTGGCTTCACAAACGCAAAACTCGTTTCCAACCAATACATATCCAGGCATACATCTTAGCCTCAGTTTATCTCCATAAGCGTAGGACCCTCCTTCATACATAACCCTTTTTCCTAGCTTGGGTGTGCCACATTGTACTTTAGCGCACTGTGGAAATGGTGCATCCCACTTGTCCCCTTTGCATTTCAATGTTTGTTGTCCGACGAGATTATAACCAGGTTCGCAATCAAACGAGACGTAAGATCCCACCATAAATCCACCATCTGCTTGCATCCTAGCATATTTCTCTGCGGGGGGTTGAGGACATCTCTTGAGTATGCAGGAAGGATCCATTTCTGTCCATTTTCCATCTCCTTGGCAAGTTCTTCTGGATGGTCCAAATAAATCATAATTGTTTTCACAAGCGTACTCAGTGCTGCTTCCGAAGGTATAAGACGTTCCACTGTAACTGCCGTGTTCAATTTCATTTGGTGTTGGACATTTGACAAGTTCACAATAACTGTTGTTTCCTGACCATGACGCACTTATTAAACACGTTCTTAAAAGTGGTCCAACCAGTTCATATCCAAAGTCACACATGAATTCCAAAACTGAGCCAAACGTGCTTCCACTGCCAATTTTGTGGCCATGCGCTGGGTCTTCTAACTCAGGACACTTAATTATATCACATTTTGGTGAATGATGATCCCATGAGCCATTTGCGAGGCACTGTAAAACTTCACTGCCAACAAGTCGGAAGCCAAAGTCACACGTATAGTTTACACTTGATCCATATGTATAAACTCCGCCAACAAATGATCCATGTTGTATTGGATCTGGATTTGGACATTGCACTGGATTACAATCAGGAATGTCGCCATGCCATTGTCCACCTGTACCACAGGTTCTTTCATTAGGTCCTTCGAGCCGATATCCTTCTTTACAAACATATTGGACAGTATCACCAAAATTCCTACCAGAGGCTATGTAAATTATATTTGGTAGAGACTCAGCTAAAGTTTCGCACGTTACTGCTTGACAGACTGGGCTTTCTCCACTCCATTCTCCATTTGCTTTACACCTTATAAATTCGGATGTGACTAAATTATAGCCTTCATCACATGTATATTTTCCTCTACTACCAAATCTAGTATCTCGTAATCTTACATTACCATGCTCGGGTTTCTGTGGTTCACCACAGTCAATGCGCTCACAGATTGGTGCCTCATCACTCCATGTTTTATTTGCTAAGCAAGTGCGTGTAGCAGTTCCGTTACGGACAAAACCTTTATTACAACTGTATTGGATTGATTCTCCATATTTAAACCCTTCGGCGCTAAATTCTCCGTGATAAATATCAAACGGCACTGGGCAGCTGACCTTGGTACATTCAAGGTTTGCACTCCACATTGCATCCGCTTGGCAGAAGGCCATCGACTCCCTCATGGGTTCATATCCCTCTCCACATTTTAATGTTACATTGTCACCAAACCTGTAAATTTTGCTTTCAACCCAGCCATGGAGAACAACGGGTACATGGCAAATGATCCGCACACACACAGGAAAAGAATAATTCCAAGTTCCATCTTCTCGACATCCCAACACAGACATTCCATGAAGCTCAAAACCTGGCTGGCATCTAAAGGTCACTGTATCAGTAAATCCAAAATGGCTGTTTTGGCTAGTTTGTTTGGGGTACATACCAAGTGCATCAGCATTCGGAATAGAAGGATTAGGACAGAAAAGTCTATGACATACAGGCATAATTCCTAACCACTGACCCAATGGTCCACAAGCTATTTCTGCATCTCCTATGAGCTGAAAGCCGGGTTTGCACATTACGTCCACTCTTGTGGCATATGTATAATTGTTGTCGGTTATTGGAGGATATGAGAAAATTTCTGCATTGTTGATCATCGAGGGTTCAGGTGGACAAGACAAAACTCTGCATTCTGGAAATGCAGCAGACCATGTACCATTTGGTCGACAAGTAATCTCTTCTTCTCCTAATAATTCAAAACCAGCTTCACATGAAAATTTTGCGCTGTCACCAAAACCATAACCCTCCTGAACCTGGACACGGTTGCCCATTATAATACCATGTGTAATTACTGGGTCTGTACATCTGAGTCGGTTACAAACAGGTGAGGCGTAAGACCAGAATCCGGTTGGGAGGCATGTAAGTGTTGAAGCGCCCTCCAACTCAAATCCAAGAGAGCATGTTATTGTAATAATTTGATTGAACGGTAGTTCTAAAAGGCTGGTCACTTCACTCTGGGCATAAATCTGACCGTGTTCTACTTGAGGAGTCTTACAGAATACCATGCCACAAACTGGTATATCATCAGACCAAGATCCATCCGCAGTGCAATTTAGTTCACCGTGCCCTTTCATTGTATATCCCATGTTACATTTTACATTAACTGTTTGTCCGTATGATACCACATGTGGTCGATTAAGAATGTATCCATTTTGAACATTTGGTACTGCACAGTTGACAATATTGCATATTGGAAGCGCACTGGACCAGGAGCTGTCTGCCCTGCAAAATAGTTCAGCTGCACCGTGGAGTTCATATCCATCGAGACAATCCACATATAGTGGGTCACCAAAGTAAAACTTGAGTTCCCTTGATGCAGCTCTAATCCTTGCATGCCGGACCAAGGGTGTTTCGCACTGCACCTTCTGACAATGTGGAGCTTCAAAGTCCCATGTTCCATTTTCAAGACATTGTAAATTCGTCTCTCCTAAAATGTCGTAACCTTCGTCACACGAAATTTCAACTTCGGTATCAACTGACATTTTCTTGGTGGAATCGTCTTTGTTTCGTACCATTGCATTGGGTATATTCAAAGTGGGGCATGTTATCATTCTACATGTTGGTGGCCCAGACGTCCAGGAGCGGTTAGCGAGGCATTCCGCCTGCGACGAACCTTCAATAATCCATCCCCTGTTACAGTTATAATTGATAGCACTTCCCACCTTATATTTTCTTCTGAACCGTCCAGGATTATTACTGGTAAGAGACTCCTGTAACTGAGGTGCGTCACACAGAATCTCCTTGCATATAACATCCAACCCACTCGACCATTTTGCTCCCTCTTCACAAGCTATTTCTGATATTCCATCAAGTTCAAAGCCATAGTCACACTCCAGATAAAGTTTACTCCCAATGTCAAACCAGTCCTTGCTATTTAATGCAGTCAAATTTGTGACTGAAGATATATCAGGAATTGGACACTGTATTGGAATACATTTAGGGCTTTCATTTGACCACTCACCAGAGGCTAGACAAGTTATAATATCATTTCCTCTCATCTCGAAGCCCGGATTACAATCAAATTTCAATGTTATTCCATAAGGGTATCCAACGCCTCTATTTGGAGATTTGATTACAATTATCCTGCCATTGGCCCTTGAAAACACTGGATGTGAACATGTCACCAAGATACATTTGGGTATGTCTGGGTACCATGTTCTTTTTGCGGTACAGACAACGTGTTCGCTACCCACAACTCTGTATCCTTTCACACATTCAACGGTAACGTTCTTTCCGTACACCATGTTGTCTTCGTCATCTGCAGCTAGTGAATTGGCTATCGTTAGTTTTGGGCATCTGACAGGCTTGCAGCTTGAAGGGTCATGGTCCCATGTTCTATTTGCCGTACACATCAAGGTATTTTCCCCATCAAGGTTGTAGCCATCCTTACATGTTATCTTCAAAATGGTGCCATAATCAAGTTCTTGGATTTCTCCACTGATTTGGCTTGTAATTTCGATCAAGGCATTTTTAATTTTCAACACTGAACACGTTATTTTAATACATTCAACTTCAAAATTACTCCACTCGCCACTTGCCTGACAAAAGTACTCACTAGTTCCCTTCAGTTCGTATCCTTCCATACAAACAATGTTTATAGTTTCTCCATAGTTATAAAGTTCCTTTGTTTCAGCAATAGAATTCGGAATGTGCACAGGAGTTCCGCAAACAACTATTTTACATTGTGGTTTTTCGCCTGCCCAGGAACCATTTTCTGTACACACTCGACTTTCTTCTCCAACTAACTCATAGCCTCTGTTACATCTGTAATTTACAAAATCTTCAAACCGGGTTCCGTTAATGACTGGTCGACCGTTCTCTATTTCTTCTGGAACTGAGCATGAAATTCTGTTGCACGTTGCGACTCTTCCGACGTAAACCCCATTTGCAGAACAAATCATTTCACTTGAGTCGAGAACAAACCCAGGATTGCATGAGTACTGAACACTATCTTCAAATTTATAAACTGTGTGCACAAAGCTACCATCAGAAATTTCTGGGGGCTGAGCACATGTAATTTTTTTACATACAGGGGCCAATTCTGACCAGGTACCTTCAAATGTACAGCTTCTTTCCGATGTTCCATTTAACTCAAAGCCGTCCTTACAAGAATAGTGAATTGTGTCTTTATATTTTGGGGGAAAGGATTTTATTAAAACACCTCCATTCGTAATATTGAAGGGAAAAGGGCATTCAATTCGAACACAAACTGGTGATTCTGAATCCCACACTTTGCCTGCAGTACATGTTCGTTTACTAGATCCCTGGAGTTTATAACCTTTGTTGCAGCTGTACACGACTTCTTTGTCATATCTGAAATCAAATCCTTCAACTTTTCCATTGACAGGGTTTAAGGGCTTAGGACAACGCACCCTTTCACATACTGGTATGGGGCTATCCCATTCTCCATTCGCCTGGCAGGTTCTGGTCGTCAAACCTTCAGCTTCATACCCAGGGTCGCAGACATATTCTATTGTCGATCCGTAGGAGAAAATTAAACTTATCATTCGTCCATTGGAAATTACATCAGCTGGCTTGTCACATTCAATGAGGTCACAATACGGTGCAGGGCTATCCCAAGTCCCGTTCATGAAGCAATGTCTCACCGGTTCACCTATCAATTCAAAACCTGGTTCGCATTTATAGGTTGCATCGTCTCCAGCTTTTACATGCGTCATAACATCAATGTTCCCGTTAGTGATGGGTTGTAATTCTGGACACTCAATATGGACACATGATGGCTCCGTACCACTCCATGTTTTATCTTCTGAACACATTCTTCGCACTGGCCCGTCAAGCTGGAAACCGTCATCACAAGCATATACTGCTATTGCCCCATACATAAACGCTGTGTCCAACGCATTGTATTTTCCATGCGGAACCTCTTTGGGTTTACTGCACCTAATATTATTACATTCTGGAAGATACCCAGTCCAGGTGCCATCTTCCCGGCAAGTTCGTGAGTCCTTTCCCTTCATCTCGTATCCAACGTCACAGGAATAATGAATAACCGATCCGGGCAGGTATATTTGTTGAATGTTAGTGATGTCTCCATGCTTCAGTAATTTGGGCGGTGGACATTTAACTCTTTCACAGACAGGTGGCTGTCCATTCCATGTCGCATTTTCAATACATCTCCTGAGTTTCAGTCCTACAAGCTTGTACCCCGCTTTACATGTGTACTCAATGGTATTCTGGTATTCATAATTTGTTCTTATAATGTGGCCATTTCGGACTTCAATTGGCACAGGGCATTCTACAGGAGCACACTTTGGTTGTTCTCCACTCCATTTCCCATCTTTTGTGCATTTTCTTTCCTTGTTCCCTGTCAAGCTATATCCTGGTTCACATTCGTAGGTAATGATCTTGTCAAACGTAAAATCTCGACCTTCTACAAATCCATATTCCGGTTTAAGAGGACCTGGACAAGTAATCTGCTCACAACTTGACACTTCACCAGACCACTGTCCATCCATTTGACATTCTCTTTCATTAGCTCCTACCATTTTGTACCCAATGTGACATCTGTACACCAGTTTTGAGCCATACGTTATGGAATCCCCCTCAATGTCACCATTTGTAATTGGTTCCGGTGATGGGCAGAGGATAGGCTGACAAGACGGGGAACTCGTATTCCAGGATCCAGATGCCAAACATTGCAGAACCGCATCGCCCACCATGTTGTAACCGTTCTCACAGCTGTAACATACTGTTGCCTGGTATTCATAAATAGGAGTTGGCACGGCATTTTCTTCTTTATAATACCCATTGGGTATGGACATCGGTGTGGTACATGTCACCCTGATACAAGCAGGCCTGTAGGATTCCCACGTTCCACTATCTCTGCATTTAATATAATTTCTTCCGTTAAGGTAATATCCCGTATTGCAATTGTAATGAACTTCTGTATCTACTGGGAAAATTGTTTCCTGTTCAAGTATCACGGCATTGTTGACAGAAGGTGGCGCTGTGCAGTTTATTTGGACACATATTGGAGGATCTTTACTCCAGCTGCCATCGTAGTCACATCTCATGCTTGTGGGACCATTTAGTTGGTAACCGGAGTCGCAAGAAAAGCGAAGGCTATCACCAGGGTGATGCAGACCTCGCTGACCATTGGCATGCATGTGTGGGATCGCATCAACAGGTGCACAAGTAATTTCTGAAATGCGAATTACAAATATTTATCTTTCTGAGACTTATCTCAGAGAAATAAAATTTGAATCACGGTGAAACGTTAGCAAGTAAATTTTGGCGTAAATCCCGAAAATTACCATCTTTTACAGGATTTGTTGGAAAGATAAAAAGTAAGGGATAATGGAAAAGTTTTCTCGATGTAACATACCAATGCATTTTGGCTCCTTTCCACTCCACTCTCCGTCAGCTTGACAAGTTCGTGTGTCTTTTCCTAACAATCTGTAGCCGCTGTCACATATGTAGGTTACGGTTTTACCATACGAAAAGTACAGACCCTTCACAAGGCCATGTCTTAAAGGACCAGGGTAGCCACATTTTACTTCTGCAAAACGATGTAAATAAAGTGACAACTTTTGTAAAATGCCAATAGTGAATTCGTAAAGTAGCTGACCACCTTTTGTGGACATGATACCTATTAAAATGGGTGGCCTTTCCTGCAGGTGCCCCTGCAAGAAGTAGGGTGATGTTTAAGGCAGAAACTTAGCTTGGGTTTTTGTTTACTCAAGACACTTTTGGCTTAGGTTTGAATGAGGCAACAGCTTAAATTAAATTGTGGGAAAGGAGATGAAATGGATATGTATTTGTTGTTGAAACTTATTGGATGTAATAAATTGGTAAAGTATGAAATGGAGAACAAATTTGAGTTATTATTTATCATTTATAATATACATTGCAAAGCTGTAACACTATTTTTAATCTCCCATTTGGCTTGCCTCAACTATTTGGCGACTGAAACTTCGTTTAACTATAGCAATACGTTTTCTAGTGTGTTTAAATGCCTTCATGTACATCCACAATAGTAAGTCACACTGTTTTTTAATTCACAAAGATGATCAGCAGTTACGTGTTTCAAACAACATTATCCAAAAACCTCTGACAGACGGTTATGAGAATTTTCTTACTTTTACAACTGGGAAGCCTTTGATCCCATGCTGCATAAACCTTGCATCTTCTTGTCTCTGGTCCTACTATGTTATAACCCTTATTACATGTATACGTTGCTACGGAGCTCTCCACTTCGGTACCGTTCCAGTTTACATCACCAAACTCTACACCCTCGGGATTTGGACATCCTTAAGATATCAAGTTACATGAGGAATCGTTTACGAATATAAGTTCAATGTAATTTTTGAGAAGGGAAGCATGGGTAGGAAGCTAGTTGCTAGAAATTATATTACATCCGTTTAACTTGAATCTACAATATTTATGGTAATTCCTGAAAAGGTGTATGATTAAACAATCCTATTACCTGTGCAAAATTTGGTATTAAGAGGTTTAAGCCTGCCTTTCAGCCCAGCCAGAAAGTCAGGCCAGGCATAGACTGTTCCAACATACTCTCGACAGGAAGTACTTAAAGTTCTGATCTCCAGCGCAGACATTGATCTGTCCCAAATGTTCAGCAGAGTCATGTTTCCGACAAAAGCTTCTGTTGCACTGAATCCTCCACCCACTTCATCTTGTTCCTGCCCAAGCACCAGGACACCACCCGCTGAATGCAAAAATTGATGAATTATTGGAGATAAAAGTAAAATAATTTGGAAAAATTCTTATTGAAAGAGATGGAAATGGACCTCCGTGAAAAAGCCGGAAAACTGTAAAATTCAAGAGATTTTACCATTTTACCAATAGCCAAAAAATGAGCATAATTTTTGGTGAAAGCCGGAATTCCGGCCACGGCCGTAAGATTTTCATCTCTGTATTGTACTATTAGCACATATATAGTACAGTATTCACGAATTAAAACAATTAACACAAGCAACTGTAAGTCTCTCACAAACCTTCGATCATGGTTCCTTCAGCCAAACCTGTTCCGTCATCATGTACTTCACCGTCCGTGTAAACTTTCCACGCTCCTCCAAGACTTTGCCAGGTTACTGCTATGTGGTGCCATTTACCATCATTAACCGACACATCAGTTACTTTCTCCTCTCCATTAACGTACAAAACAAAGCTGAAATTAATGAATACGAATGTAACACTACCCAGTGGCAAGGCTTAGTCTTTAGCTTCCATTTATGACAGAATTAACGTTTTCAAAATTACAGTTTTAAACTAAATACACTGAGTTTAAATATACAAAGCAATATCACAAAGCAGTATTATAAATAGAGTAGGTGTCAGGTCCAAAGAAAAGTATTATTACAAACGTTTTTTTTTATAATTGCTGCCTACCCGCTATAGTCGGTAAGTGTAAATGTATTGGCCTGTTTGTCGGTGGCATAGGATAAAGGAGTTCCTTGATTTTCAGCGTCGGAGGACCGCATCCAGAATGTCAGTGTGACCGCAGTCAAGTTCTGCCGCAATCCACTCACCAAAGTGTAGTCCCAGGATCCTGATTCACTGAACGACAATTCAAATGATGAATTCAGTTCTACAAAAAAAGTTTCACAGAAATTTATTTAAAAACATGTCAGTCACTACGTTATTCATTATGTATTTCAAAGTGCATGTGCAGGTAAAGTCACATAAACAAGGTACAACTGTATCTTACTTGTCTCACAGAGGGTTCCACTATATGACGGTGGACATGTGCATGTGAAACCATCCAGTTGATCGACACATGTTGCTGCGTTCTTGCATGGTGTCGATTTGCATTCGTCTACATCTGCATCACACAATAGTCCAGTGTAACCAGCCTCACAAACACATCTGTGATACGGAACGTAGTTTGCAGAAACTTAACAGACAGAAGTGAATAGTTACTGTAACTAAACTAAACAAAAATATTCTGTAGTCTGTATTTAATAATACGATTTAAAGCCAGGATTGTTAAGGGCAATGGAAGAATCTAATACGGAGGACCTGCCTTGGGCAGCACCCTACTTTGTGACGACTAGAATGCCGTAAAAGGTAGAAATACTGCTCTAGGTAGGTAAAATAAACAAAATATTGAGGGTTCAGGGTAAAACTACCGTAAAAGCAAAATGTCAACATTCTGTCTGTTTTCAACATCTGGAATCCTTCTTGTAATGGTAAATTAAATTTGAATCATTGAAAATGGGCACATTTTATATGTTGGAATGCATGTTCAGGGAACACCTAAACAAAGAATACCTGAATGCATCAATGCCATCCAAACAGGTGCCATGGACACAGGGGCTCGAGGCGCACTCATCTATGTTGACTTCACACCCATGCGAGGTCCACCCTGTTTCACACGTACAGCTGTAGCCGGCGACATGGTCGTGACACGTCCCGTGGTGGTTACATGGATTAGACTGGCACTCATCGATGTCGATTTCACACCTCACACCTGGCTTTTTGGAAAGCAATGGGGCACAAACAGTATCTCCACAAAAATTGTATTAACTTGTAAATATTTGTTTAAAATTGTCAACATTTCAACTTTGTCTTTTAGAAGGATGTAAAACGTATCTTCTTAAAGAAGACTGTAGCTATTTAACTCAAAAAGACTTTCATTGAATGTTACTGATAATGTTGTGATGGATACCTATGAAGCCAGTTAAACAACTGCAAGAAAATCCATTGATGTTGTCAATACAACTTCCTCCAAACTGACAAGGGGATGAAGCACATTCATCCGTTTCATATTCACAAATATCACCTGAATTTTAAAAAAATGGCAGAATAGATACCTTGCCCTAAAAATTTAAATCTTTAGCAGAAATTTTCATACACTTGGAAATATTTATGATTTGGTACTTTCAGACAGATGGCTTGCATGGCGCAAAGTTGACATGAGATTGTTTAAAAAAATAGGTCCAGATGGACCTGAGCTCATTTGGCATTATCAAAAGCTAAGACAATATAGGTCACAATATCAATATCACATGGATACAAATAAAGCATTTAAGATCAAATCCCAAATAAGTGACCCATGCAAAAACACAAATATGGCAGCCAAACTGCAAATATAGGTGGCATCAATATAATTTTTACATGGAATAAAGAGGATATACAGATGCACAAGGCTGCCAATTTGAGAATAATAGTCACAGCAACATAATTTTTCTTAGGCTTTGAGAAGGAATTAGGTGCATATGTGTGTAAGATATGAAGTTCTATGATCAATAGTGTGCTCAGGGTAGCTGTGCACAGACGACGACAACAACAATGACGATGACAACGACAACGATGGACAATTCATGATTCTATAGGCTCTTTGGCAATTATGCCAAATGAGCCAAAAAACCTGATCAAAGTGTACATACCGTGATATCCAGGAGCACAATCGCATTCAAAGGCATTGATCTCATCAGAGCAAGTGGCATTGTTTCTGCAAGGGTTGGGCTCACATTCGTTTATCTCTGACTCACACTGTAAACCTGAATTTAAAAATACATTTTAAACAATATAATTTAATAGGTTAATGGCTTTTTTTTAAACCGGTACATTATGTTTACATTTCCAGATGATTTATTCGGAAATCCACTTCAAGAATCTCTTTCTATTTTAGTTTCTCCTTAAATTTTGTTCATTCTATCAGCTAGAATGAAGTAAATTCAATGCCACAAAAATTAAACTGCCATACTCACTGACACCACATGCATATTTTATGTATGTGAATACCCTTTTCTGTCACCTCATATTCAAATGACACTGAAATGCTTCAAGGACAAAATGGAGACCCAAGTTAGAGTGTGGCGTCGGGCAATACTGTTTTGTTGTTACCTGTCCAACCAGGCACGCATAGACAAGTGTACCCTACAGCCAGATTCTGACATGTGGCTCCATTTGTACATGGTTCGGCGAAACAATCATTCACAACCAACTCCTTGAAAGATACATCAGTGAAGTCTTCATGGTTTTCTTCCAGCACACCTGCAAGATAAGTTTATCAAATAAAATTTCAGTAAATACACAATGGTAAATTTCAAAAGTTCTATCTAGTAATTCAAATCTTAATAGAATACACTCCTCCCCGGTTATATCGATAAATTTGGCGACATAAAATTGTATCGATATAAGCGGGATATCGATATAA
>JBCAUI010416063.1:0-14244 GCA_038406195.1 Haplosyllis anthogorgicola | reverse complement strand
GATGGGGTAGGGGGTGGGGGTCCTGGTGCAAGTCTATCCTGATGATGATGATGGGGGGGGGGGGTCTTGCACTTGCAAACTTTTAGCACTGCATTCACGCCGACTTCTACTTGAATACTATAAGCCGTTGCATGTAATGCAACGGCTTAATGACTTGGTGGATAGAACCATTTGCCACGAAAACATAAGCATAATGAGGAGAGGCAGTGGTAGCAAGAACAGCTGAAAACGTTTCAATCTATTTCTAGTCATAGTTTTGAAATCCATGTAAGCATGCTGTGAACATCAGTTTAAAATAAATATGCGTTCTTTGCAAGACCTTTAATCAGCTTATCTGTTCGGTCTTTAAGAGGAAATTCACAAGATAAAGAACGATTGATTTTGTGCGAAAAGGTGTATAAACGTGGACATAATCATACACAAGTGCAAAGATAAAAGCAATACGAAGATCGATTTCTCGAAGACCAAAGGTTTATTACAAAAAGTGAGTCCATATCCCAAAATACAAACAACAGAACATTTCGCTTTCTTTGCCCATAAATCCAGTAGATCCCTGAATGGTTAGTACAAATCGTTGAATCCATATATATTAAATAGTAATGCCTATCTCATCCATGAATGACATCAGAAATAAATAAATTCATTTGAACAGTTAATGTTACCCAC
The DNA here is from genome assembly GCA_038406195.1 of Haplosyllis anthogorgicola. NCBI lineage: Eukaryota > Metazoa > Annelida > Polychaeta > Phyllodocida > Syllidae > Haplosyllis > Haplosyllis anthogorgicola. The sequence continues at coordinate 13,578 of JBCAUI010416063.1, read as the reverse complement.
AAAACGGTATTTGGCTCAGTCTACTAGGGCAGGCTGATAGGACAGTTTTAGTTAGGTTTTTGAGAAGGACTTCTAGCACAGCAATGCTTTTTGCAGCCAAAATTGACGAGTTCAAAAATAAGTTGTATGAGTTCCACTATGCTCAGTACCGAGATTCCTACCCATAGGCCAAGCACACCTCCAACGTCAGATACAAACTGCACCAACTAAAATAAATTTAAAATAAGTGTGTTAAATTTGTCATCTAAAATAATAAACGTAACAATTAAATCAGTATGCACCCATTACATCTCCCGCCTGCTGCTTTGTTTTCTTTCAGTCGTGTCCGTATCCCGATGTGTCAATCTGTTTGGACTCTAACGGTTTAAATACTTCGATCCAGAAACTTAAAAGGGAATGCATTTGAGAGTATATTTGAGAATGGATGAAGTCATCCTCATTTGTTAAAGGTTATTTGATCTGTCCTGGATTGCTTTTGTGAGGTTATTCCACAGCAAATATGAAAGTCCAATAGCCATTTTTCTCGGTGTTTGGGAGATCTATCTGCAAGCGATATGTGAAACTACGACCAAGGCAGTCATGTTCACTTTAGGCAAACATTCAGGTCCAGTTTTCATCCATCTGATTTGTCACACAGGCTCAAGACCTAATTGTACGTTTCGCGAAAAGAGTTAAATGTAATACATTACCTCGTACGACTTTTGCTCAACGATGTTTTCAAAGTTGAGCTCCCTGTAATAAATCTTTAAGTTGACAAAATTCTTTCTGAAAATATTAAGAGGATAAAAGTTGCTATGTTAGTCAACAGTGACTATTGAAATTGGGTATTGTCCGGCATTCTACCATGGTTAACTATTGGTTGGTGCAATATATCTTCATTATTGGTCTCAATCATTTCGATCACCCGGTGAATTTAATGTGATAGGTTGGATTTAGTAGGTTAGTTTTAGTAGGTTAACTTTATGTCAGTAAAATTGGCTTCGTTAAATTAGCTTAGACATTGGGAGTAAAAGGTGGAAAATCTGCTCGAAATTAGTGACCAACCACGGTCAGGCTGATCCATGGTCTCAGGTTAATTTTCCAGCTTTCACTCTCCAGGTCTAAGACAACTAAACCAAAAGGCCATGGTATGTTTAAATCAATAAGATTCAAATAATCACATAGTATGGCAAGAAAATTTGCGAAACTAAACTTGATTTTGTTACTCTAACTTGACATCTTCACGATCCACCAAAAATTCAATGTTCATAAATTGGAGCTCGAACAGACAGACAAAATAGCGACAAACAGACGGACATGACGAGAAACATTATTGATGTGTTTGAGGTAAATATGTACAAGGAAATTAAGGGGAATTGGACTTACGGTATCTCGTCTTGAGGATTGTCTCTCAATTTTTGGCAATATCTTCCATCAGTTTCACAAGCATCTTCTACAATGCTGTACTGCAAGAGAGAACACAAATATTAGCAAGAATTCTTTCCCTTCTAGAATAATAAAGTCACTTATGTAATTAATTGCTCAAGAAATCTGTTTTTAGCGTTTACATTTATAACATCTTAATAATCTTTATGTAATTATCTAAATTAAATTACTAACCGCACTTTGAAACTGATTTTGAAAAATCTCGTACACAAGTGAAACATGTTGCCTGTGGCAAAATACTGGCATTTCAGTGGCATCGAACATGATCTAATATAAGTCAATGTTTTCGATCGCCTTCGATGCAATGTAATCCAAATGATCAAAAAGAGGTCGAAACTCTTTATCAAAATGGTAAAGAGTGGTGGAAGTGTTTACTCACATGAAAGGAGGGTTGCGGCCAGCGACTCGCTGATATAAGTTTATCGTAGGACTTCTCACTGAAATGTTTTATTCAATGAATTAGCTTTCCTTTTAGGTGGAGAATTGACTTCAAAGTAAAATAATACTGTTACAGACGGTGTCTTCATAAAATTTCGAAATGGCAATGAATACAATGGATGTCGTTCTATGATCGTGACAAGGTTATTTGTTCCCATTTTAACTTTTATTCCTCCGTAACCAGTTATCGCAATAGTTTTTCGATTTTTTCTGATGAATAATAATTTGAAAGGTTATAAAGTCATCGTAGATGGAACTGCGAAGATGGCACTCACGAACAAGCTGGAACGCAGTCAGAACATTGCGGAGCTCCATTAGCAATAGCCTGCAAAATGCTCGTTACGCATTGTTCCTCGTCCTCTCCACATTTGCGAGAATTCTTGACGGCAGCGGTTGGGTAGTAATACTCGTACGGAGCCATGTAGCAATCGCACTGTTGTTTTATGCGCTTATGCGCGCAAGTTGAGAGACACGCCTGTTTGTAGGATAAAATACTTTAATAAAACAATAAGAAAAAACATTAACATTGGATGGCGTTATTGTGTTTGTTATGTTGTCATTCAAAAGTTTTCTAATGTGACGTATAAAGAAATAAAACTTCCAAGATATTAATTTTTGTTGGCGATCCTCAAATACAGAGTTTACAAATTTTAATCTGCTGCACTTTGGCTTCTAAACTGAAACAGAAAGTGCCGAAAGTAGACTATTTTGTTCAATAAGGTAGGCGTAGGATGCATAATTTTTTCCCGTTATTACGGGTTGTTCACACAAAACACTCATTGAAAGTTTAACCCTCCGAGTTCTTTTCAAAATGTCAAGGACTGCAAAAATATTTACTTTACAATTGATAAGCAAACTTGCATAACTCTTGTACCATGGTTCTTTTATGTTGTATATTTTACCAGTTAAAATATCAATATTGACTTTCAAGGTTTCAGTGCTTGTTTTCCTTTTTTGGAGTGATCCAATCACAGATTTTTTTACAATATCGAATTGCGTTCTTTCATCAGTCAATAGACATTAAGAATACCATTTTGTACGATGCAATTTTCCTTTCCCAAAATGTCAACACTCATAGAATTGTAGTGTATTATTAAATCACGGGCATACAGGTGTAGCCGTAAATTGAAAGCCTGTTGATTTATACAATTTATACAGACAATGCAACAGTTATCGTTAACAAAATGTAGAAATATTCTTGACTCTATAAAACTCGAAAATACGACATTACCTCTCTGGTGTATTTGGCATTGAAATCGGCATAAAACTGTTCACCATGTTTACACGATGAATACCGACCTCCAAGACGAGTTACGTTAATCTGAAATGGAAAATTGCCGTTTAAACTCAGTTGGGTACCGTAGAGCTGATGAATTATGATAAGAACTAATTGTATATCTAAATATTTGCTTAGTTAATGAACTTTCACATTTAGTTAACAGCTAAATGACTCCAAATAGTTTGCTTGCAGAGAATCGCTAATTGAATTTAAAAGTAAGTGACCATGGTCAGAAATATGCTTTTCTTGATTAGTAGATAAGGGTGAAAGGAAAGATGTGTAGCGGTGTACTTGTTCTTGGACGAAGATTTATTACAGTGTTCCGATGATTTACAAATGTACATGTGCAGTGTTCTGTGTCCCTGATAGCACTGGCCACTTAGGGTGAAATAGGGAGACTGCAGTTTACAAAATAGACATGAACACAGCCCAGAAATCTTTCCCAGACAATAAGGACACTTCGGGGTTTCTAATATGAAAATGTCCGCATTATAACAACGAATCTATATTATTCGCTTTGTGATGGCATTAGCGTTGTTTAAAGGGACTTCAAAAGACCAACACCATATCTGCAGATGTATGTGGTAATAATGGTCTTACATTCCTAACAAGCCAAGCGCTACGGCACAATCTAAGTCAATGGTGATAATTCAGTTGGAACAGCCAATGGCAAGGATCCAAAACCGCTAAAATATGGAGACATTTTCTCTATGCAAGAGCTTGCGATAATTTTAAGAGTGTAGGGGTCGCTTTTATTTGTAACATGCCCTATTAATTGCTAAATATGATCAAAGATCTTGGATGGTTTGCCCCAGTCGTCCAAGTTTCTTGATGTGGTAAAAGAAGTCCGGATTGAAACTTAACACGCCAACTGAACAAAAGCCAGATTCTTTAAAGGATCATTATGGGTCTTTAAAGGTTTGGTCAATGTTACATACTATTTTCTGAATTTATCAACACAGTGTGCATACCAGCTTTACACCAATGAGTGTAGTCATTCCTGCAGGTACTGAAATTCCATTCTGTTCAGGAAAAGTCATTGTGTCGTAATCATGAATGGATACCACTGCGCCTACGTCTTCAGACACCCCGGGAAGATACTGATCCCCCTCGATGTATAATCTCAAATTCAGCCCTGCGCATCGAAAAAAAGCATTAGTTAAATGCTTTGGATTTGAATTTGATAAATGATTATCTGTGAACTTTCATTGTACTTTAAAATGCATATTTTATCGATACAGAATTTTATTGATTAGAGAATTGGACATGACTAACCGTAATCTTTTCCTGGCAGGTAGGATATCAGTGGTGTTGTGTGATTTACATGCCCTACACCATTGAATGTCCAACACTTTCCATATAGTGGCGATAGATGGCGTGTGAAGTCCCTGAACAACAAAAAATGAAATTTACAATGAAGCTTTGTATCTCGTTGTCAAGTTAAGGCGTTTGTTGCAGTATGCCACAGCTTTGTCAAAAGTGTCCAAGAAGCTAGTGTTCCAAATCTGATGTTCTTGGAAAATTCAACCAGGACTGTCACACTGATTTTATCTTGAAACGTAAAAGTTTATTTCCATCTTGATCGGATATTATGATTTTAATGAGTTATCTATGAGTAAAAACAAGAGGCAAACCCACATATTGGCCTTAAATGCCATTAGGCCGCTCAAAGCGATGGCTTGTTAAAGCAGGTTCTAAAAAGTAATTGTACCTGAAAGTGCACTTGAATCCATTGAAGCTACATTGTTGAATAAATACATCCGGCCTTTGACTAATGTTGTACCTGGTTTCACTGTAAAAGAAATGGTTCTAAGTAAAGTAATTGAATTGATTTTTTGGAAATGAACATAAAATAAATATTCACAATATTTCAAGTTTTCCTTTACTTATTTTTCCTGGTTTATCTGGCAAATTTGCAATTAAACTTGTGAATTTATACTACCAATGCAAAAATAACTGATAAATAGTGATTAAGAAGACTTTTTTAAGGCTATTATGATAATTAGTCTCTTTAAATCACTAATATTAGTTATTTGATACATAATAGCAGTTCACTTTCCAATTAGACAAAAATAGTAAACTAGGCAGACAAAACAAATAAAATAACAAAAACATCAAATTGTCAATTACATAGAAAGGTTTCCGTAAGCTTCCAAGAATTCTTGTAAGTTTGAATGACCTTCTGACTCAGTCTCACTCAGGACGTATCTGTTGTCTGGATTGTCTGGTCTCGGATTGCGAGATCCTGATGTAGGTGCGTTGTTATTTTGATTCTGGAAAAAGATGGATGGTGAAATTGAAGACATTCGATTAGACTTGTCCCATTAAGGAGCTGGACAATTTGTTTACATTTTTATTCGCACGCAAGGTATTTTAACAATAAGACTAATTCATAAATTATTCTTTTAGATCTAGGAAATATTGTTGTATTTGTTGATTTCATAATTTTTTTGCAATATAGCAATAATACTGGCATGAAAATGTTCCTAAATCATCAGCAAAACAAACCTATGAAAAAGCATCAACCTAAAGATTTTGGATGACGAAAACAAAAATGAAATGAAATGTTTTATCTTTTAATATTTTGACATGGAGAATTATCTTATTTTTCTTTACTTCAAAGCAAAATACCTACATGTTATTATTGACATTATTATGAGTTATCATGAGTTATTACTTGTTGTTATTATAATATGCCAAGAGGCAGTGCCCCAGATAAGCAGGTTGACCTATATGCTCCCCAGGGAGTTGATCTGGGAGAGGGTGGCTCCCCTTCATGAATGAAATGACACAGTAGACTCTATGAAAAAGTGGCCAGATCAGAAAAATGAAAAATTGTAACGCACACTTGAAAATGTCTAACATTCTAAGTAGCGCTATACAAATTAATGCAGTTTAAGTTTACTATCCATTCAAATGATAAAAATAAGTCTTGTTATGGGTGATTTATATGTTGAGTTGTGTAACATTTTAAGACCATAACCTCTTTCTCAATATCATGCATAATTAATTTGATCTTATTTGTTTTCTAGAAGCATTAATGCAATTCTAGTGAAAGCATGTCTATTTCATTCCAAATCCGCCCAAATGCAAAATGTTTTAAGAGGTTAACGATTTACTAAGCTAAACATTAAGGATAGGAAAGGACTCTCGGTGAAATTTTATTTACTCGGCAGTAACGTGAAGTAAATAAAGAAATCATGTATTAACTTTATTTCTCATGTTAAATAAATAAATATGTAAGGAATTCTGTATTAACTGTTTATTTCTCATGTTAAATAGATAAATATGTAAGGAATTGGCAAGGATTTCAAACAGACACACTTGTACAGAAGTATTTATTTATCCTGATTTTATATTAATAAAAATGGGATTCTATTTCACTTTGACGAATTGTTACGATGGTTCGGTAAATACTTCAAACTTTACGCCGCAACCAACATTAAAACAATTCATACCTGATTGTTTGGTGGAGGATCATCTTCTGATGGAGGCTTTATGTTGTCTAAGAATTCTTTCATTTCCTCTGATGTCTCGTCCACTTTGTTTAGCACAAATGGATTCATATTGCATATAGTTACACTTGGAAATTGTAGATGGTCATAACCTAGTGTTACCACAGTCGTGTAATCAAATTGAAAAAACAGGTTTATCAAATAATATGCGTGAAATATCATCGCTCCACATCCTGCCAAGAATACTACAATCCAGAACACAGTACTCCACCACCGGTTTGCCTTCTGGATGTAAGGAACACCTTGTAATGACGTAACACCAGCAAATACTCCAAGAACATCCCAGATTGTTTTTTCTGTTCGTTTCTTGGACTCTGGGTTCGAAGTGCAGTTGGATTGTTCTCTGGAATGTTGTTGTTTGACAGAACCATTGCTGTATCTGTCCTGCATATGATCCTGTGAAAAACGAGAACTGTTAGTGTAATGTGTACCCGCTGCAAGTGACCAATCATTTCCGTAATTATTTCTGTAATTGTCTCCCGAAGGTGCACTATGTTTTTGACGTGCTAAGCTGTCTTGTGAGTGGTAATAATCCCGTGGGTTGTACTGTCGGAGAAACTGTCTGTTAAACAGCGGTGAATCCATCTTGTTTTTGGCTCGGACTTTGTTTTCCACAGCAGAATACTTTACACTGTTACCTTCTGTTCATGACATTGTTCCTTATATGGACCCTTAACAGGAAGCTAACCTGGGTGACTAAGCAATGATTGGTAGATTTCTATTTATGTACACAAGAGTTAAGTTCTTTATATGAGAATCTCAGTTAGTCACATGCAGGAAGTCGTCACGCCTTGTGAACATATTCAGAGATTAAGGTAAATCCTAAAGTGAAAATGTATGACGTAGAATTCACTGTTAAAGTCACAAAAATATCTGACCAACACCATGAGGACACCCTGCTTTGGTGGACCTTAAATAATCTATTGAAATAAGTTTGAAAAAAATATTGAGAGGTGAGACGTCTTTTCAATTTTGCCTGAACTACGTTGTTTGCCATATCCCAATTAGTTACCTTACCCATTTTAAAATGATATCAATAGGATGTTCCTACAAGATATGTTCACAAGTACGTCACGGTGTGCCAACAATATAGGTGATGTGGGGTGAACATTAAGGTTACAGGTAATAATCCTCGTTGTGTTGTACCAGGACTGGAAGCGCGCGGTCTCAGGAGCGCGTATCATTCCCCAGCCATGGCTCAGGAGTGCACACCACTAAAGTAGAGGTGGGTCATCGACCTAAAGCTGTCATTGATCATTGAACCACTAAAATCGATCAATTATCCAATTCATCATCAGATTTACTTTGTATGGGAAAAATATACAGATATGTGAAGAATTTCAACTTCCCCACCAAAAAAAAAAAGAGTTATATCACATTTAAAGGAACTCATACTAATTTTTCATTGCATCCATGATGTTTCCATTGGACCAATAATGTAGATTTCCAGCATGATTTACTTCCACTTATAAATCTTAATGAAGACAAAAATTATTCACTGAATTCTTTTTTAAAAATGTCAACTTTAATTGAAATATGCACATTTGTAAATCTTAATGAAGACAAAAATTATTCACTGAATTCATTTTTAAAAAAATGTCAAATTTTATTTAAATATGCACCTAAATTAATTAGTGTTGATGATCCAATGATAACAGTTAGAATTGATTATCCCGATTATTTTCAATTCACCGATCAATACATTGGTATTCAATTCTACACTAATGCACGCTGCAGAGTCAGGGTCACCTTTCAGACTGTTACAATGTGAATCAGGCAAACTTGATTCAGTAAAAACCTCAAATAAGTTCAAATCCATTCTGTGTCAAAAGTAACCATTTTATCAGGTTGCTGGTACCCCCATTTTGGACCTCAGGCTTCACAAGCATGAATTTTTCTGCTGTACTGTGGTGCTCAACATACTGAACTTGAGTTTGGATTGCACTTATGGAAACTATATGTGGACTTTCTCGTGGGGTTATGCTACATGTTGGGACATATAGCAAGCACCTGAGGCGTTACGATGACTCTACGTTTATTACCACATGATACATGCATGGGGATGGTCTAGTGTGCACTGCCTGAACTTGGGCAGAGGGCAGAATCTAGATCAAGGCCGTGACCCTTAGATAATACATATTCATAGGCCTGGGCCTTAGCGGCTGGTAAGGTGAAGGCTGACCGTTAGGCTGGTAAAGGGGTGCAGGGGGTGAAGGCCGTGTATGCTGGTGCTATACCTAGACAGACTTATTGGCCGAAGAAATACTTTATGTCCATTAAAGATATACAACAGATTCATAATAATAAACTGAAAGCATACGGTGTATTTTTTAAAGTTTTTTATTATACATTCTTTAAATAATAGACAAGAATTTGACAAATATCAAATGATCACGTACATGAGCTTACATGTACATTTAAATATGTCTCAACTAATGAAGCAAACAAAACATGTATTAATCATACAACAACACTTTATTTGTATAAAATTACTTAACATGTTATCATTAACAAGTGAATATGAGATTGATTTCTTTCTAAAACATTTTGAAAACATTAGGGCACGAAAAATTAAATATAAATTAACTGTATGAAAATGCCACTGAAAAATACCAAAGCAGATTAAATTTGTGTGGGCAATATCGTATATTAAGTTCAAAATCTTAACTTTATAACCAATACACTGGCTCTAAAACGGGTAATATGTCGGATGTAGGTATGAGGCACCCTTACGTTATTTTTTGGGGATGCACTGTGATATGCTCGTTCACCAAAAGTTACTTCTTACAAATCTGGCAAGAAATTTGAACCTGCTCCAAAATAAATAAATGGAATGTGGGAACATTATTCAAAAATGTCTAATCTTCTTCTGATCTACGTTACATATGTCCTTCATTGTAAAACAAGCATTTAATTTTATCCAAAATTAGTAATTTAATGTTTTGATATTTGTCCTGAAATGTTTGCACTACAGTAGGTTTTTCATTTGTCACATTGTTGCGACAGGATAGTGACATTACATTTTATATACATGTACATTTACACAAGTTTCGTTATACAGATGCAATGAAAGAAATAAGCATTTACAGAACATACATTAGTTTTTTAACAACCTTAGAAATATGGGGAAATAGTGTGTGTAGCTAACTGTACCTTCTTTTCCAAAATTAACATTTTTCGACTCCCGTTCTAAATTAACCTATGCTTTCCCACTCAATTTCCCCGGTCATAAATGGGCAATAAGTCCTGCCAATTGCCTCTTTGGCCTATACATACATGTCAAGCACCAGAACTGACTAAATTATTACACTACATTTTATTATTATTGCCGTTAGTGATATATCTGTTCTTACGCTAAAGATACATGCGTGCATGTGATCTGAATCAAAGGAATATGCTTGAAAGGTCCTGTTTGGACTCTGTGTAAGTTATTAAATGATTGTCTCTATCTTTCGTGTCCTATCTTTCCTAAAAAATTACTATTCATGTAACCATTGCAATTAAACCGTCAATCTTTTATACATCCCAAATATCAGATGGATTAAGTGGCGGAAAATGTACAACTTTTTCTGCTTTGTAAAATCTGTGTTGCTTAATTTACAAGCTGTGAATTACTGAATCGTGTATGTACATGCTCATAGCAGGTAAATTTACACCAGAAAAGGCAATAATCACACGCATGTAGCCTAACTAGTAGCTTGTACTTAGCACTAATACCTAGCAGAATAAAACGTAAAATACCCTATGTACTGGCTGCATACAATGTCTATTTGGTCTATAATTGACTTACGTAAAAATATTATTTGAAATTTTGATTTTGAAATGTTACATTGAAACAAATGATTATTTTTCCATTGATAAAAATAATTTTATACCGACGAAGCTAACTTGATACTTCCCCTGGTGCCCCTTAGAAACCTGAGCATTTGTCCTTCCATCAAATTCCAATAAATATACACATTTAGCGAAAGCTTTATATTATTCAATATTTAATGTAGTTTACATAGTTTAATATATTACTTTGAAAGGCACAGGTTTTGTACAACAAATATATGGCATCCTATATGATATTGGACCTGTTCGTTTTAAGACTCACCCTCATGTGACCGTTCCTTGCTATTTATGTCATGCTGACTGAACATTATTCATGCTTGTTTTACCAAGTTTACAAAGTCGGATAATGCAGCTAAACTGAGTCTCTTGTACTTTTACACCCAGTGAGTGCTAAAAGCAAACAGGTCCCTTGGTACTACGTTTACGGATAACTATATATGTTAAGAGTTGAACACATAATCAATATCCAGTTACAAATATTGTGGCGGATCCAACAAAATCACTTGTATCACAGACCTGTTCCCAAAAGCCTTCATATTCCTCTTTAGCAGCCATTATCGTCCTCTGGATCCGATACTTCATTGTACTATATGTAAAATCAATAGAATCAGATGTGTACTTCTACTTGATCTGGTGCACATTAAACGTAGCGTGGTTTTATTCTTATGTTATGGTTTTTTAATGGACTGCTGTTAAGTGCATTAGAGTAATGTAAGTGCAAAGCTGGTTCCTTTGCCGTTTGTTTACACATCAGGAATTGAATGATCCATGTATTTCTTCACCAAACTTGAGCCCATGCTGCAAGACAAAATATCAAAGTTAACCCCAAAACATCACAAACTATATTTATTCCTAGTTACTTCTTTTGCGAATTTTATTGCATGAAGTTCAATCAGAATTCTTTCCTTTTTTACAATTTAAAAAAAAATGAATATGTTACCTTTTGACAATGTGGTCATAAATGAACGTGGGTATTATGGTTATGGTGACGGTTTGTCCGGTGGCGTCTACGATCTGTCCGGTCTCCTTGTCCTAAAATATGGAAAAAAACCAGCACATTACTACATCATTCATTTACAGTGGCATTTATCTAATAGGTTATATTTAGACAATTGCAAGAGAGGTATTATGATTATGGCTACTGATTGAAAACCGAAACTGGTTTAATTTTTCTGGACTGTGTAGGTTGTGTACATATCTAGCATAAAATGTTATGGTGGAAAGTTACTTCATGTGAAAGTAAACATACCTTCAGTCCGACAACATTCTGTCCGTTGACTTCTACCAACTGATGTTCGGTGAGAACTCCGTTTCTGGCCGCAGACGAGTCCTTGACTATCGCGGTGATCTTACCCTGTTTGAACACGAATCCAATGTGACCAGCACTGTCCTTCTGCATTGTGATTGTCCTCTCAAATGGCCTAAAATAAGTAGAATCGAAATACGGGATGATGAAAATCAACACTTTCCTACCACTATTTCTGATTTAAAACAACAGTATTAAACCTTTATTTTCAGCGTAATGTTTTATTTGTACAAATGTAGGTAAGTAGTTTACCTGTCTCTAACCGCCATTGTTATCTTATCATTCTTGCATTTCTTCAGCACATTCATACACTTGTCCGTATCCCAGCCTGCTGTGTTCTGTCCATCGATCTGGAGAATCTGATCGCCGAATCTTAGACCTGCCAGCGCCGCGGGTGAGTCACGGTGAACAAATGCCACAAATATACCCTACAATGTATCATCTGTGCATAAAATATCATGTAACGCATTGCTATTTGCTAAACAACAAGCACAGAAAAAGGAATAAGAATTTACTTGTTCCAAATAATGTATTGTTCACAATAAATTGGACATTCTTATATGGAGCGATAAAGCGCAGAATTCACAACCCTACCTTATTGACACTCCTGACGCGAAGTCCCATCTTTCCATCCTGATCCTTGCAGAGGATAACTTCTCTGACACCCTGTCTGATCTCCGCTCTCCTCAGTCCCTTGTTATCTCCGGTGAGTGGTGCAATCTGCATCTGACCGAATGCATTTGGTCGCACTGCTACATCCATTCCCTGTGATGCAATATTGCAAATTAACACAAGATACTTTATTTTTAATTTAATTTTTAATTTTATTTATTTACATCTCGAACTGCTATTAATTGTCACTAAACACTAAAGGCTCATTAACAACAGGTCTCGACCCTAACGTCTTTCTGTCTTTTTGTCAAAACGGACAAAATTTCAAAATGACAATTTTCAAAAAGTGTCCACAAAATGATAGGCAAAGGTATGAATTTTCTAGTTAACCTGTACAGTGCGGTTAAATGAGAAATTGACAGACAAACTTGAAATTCATTTTGACGGACACAAAATTTTGTTTCAATCGAGGCCTCCAAAAAGTGAACTAAAATAAATGCTGCAAAATATTTACCTGACTGGGTACGACTTGCAGTTGTTGTTCTACGGCTTCGGGTGCAAGAGACAGTCCCATGTAGTCATCAAGTGATGGGTACAGGCCAGCGATAGCTGCTTGTTGTGGTGGGTAGGCGGCACCGTAAGCTGGAGGAGCCTCAATAGCATGGGAGGCTGCTGCAGCTTGCGCTTGGGCTGCTTGGGCATAGGACTGTTGGGCCTGAAAATACAAGTACATGTATTAAGTAATTCTGATCAAAATTGTGAACCGGGATTTATTTTGAATTGTACACGCATTTATATATTTCGAATTTATTTGTAATTAGATTCGTGGCATAATAATCGCAAACGACTGACAGTTTCAATTAATACCTGTGCCATGTGGTCAACTTTCATATCTTCTAATGATGGGTACAGAGACATCCTGGTAGTTTGTTGGTAGCCCTGACTAATTAACACAATAACTTTTCTTCCTGAAAGAAATGACACGAAAACAAATCAAAACAAGGTGTCCCGATAAGGAGCACTGACCCTCATGCTTCCCCCGACTTTTTCCTACAATTATCTGAAATGGCCAAAAATGCAATTTCCCCAGTCTGGGTGTGGGGAGGGGGGGTTCGGGGGGGGTCCTGGTCAACTTTTTCCTAACTTTTGACACAGAGTCCAAATCTGCA